>LBNU01037967.1:53533-108481 GCA_014162995.1 Artemisia annua | reverse complement strand
TACAAAAACTATTCTAAAAACGGGCTTGAGCCCAAACTACAAATGTGTTGACTAACACTTTTACGCATAAATATTTGTATGTTTAGGGTATTACTACATGTTTTCCGATTTTTTTTAACACTCCCGATATCTGCTAACATATATGTACATGCATACACTTTGCCTTTGCCGAATGTTTTTTAGAAAGTCTCTATATCTATACTACTTATAATACATTTTGCACATTCTCTCCTATTTAATTTTTAAGATTTCCTAATATAAATTTTAAGTAAATACTAATTATTAAACATAATGTACAACTATATAAAGTACAATTGATTTTTAAGCAAATACTATTTTTTGCATACAATTAATACAAAATTTAAAACACCCCATCACCAATACATATAACTACTTAAGCACAATGTACAAATACAATCAATAGTTTTCCTTCCAGACATATCAGCCTAAAACCCTCCATGTGACAAAGCTTTTGCTTATCAATAACTCGAAGAGAATCATATCCCATATTAAAGAAATAGAAAAACGTCACACAAATATCTTCCTTTGTTGCTTGCATTTTTCATCGACAGCAAACAAGAGAAATAAGATTCATCATTTCCTTGGCAATTTACAAACCTTCATCTAAACTCAAACAAGAACAATATTCGAAACATAAAAGGAAAAGATCTCAGATTCTACTTGTTCTCAAATCTTTAAAAGATAAACAAGTTTTGTAAAACCCATCATAGATCTATAAGAAGTATCACTTCTTTTCAATGTATGAAAACTAAAGAATGAACTAAAACAAATCTGTTTCACTCTTTCTTTGTTTCGTTCAAAGATACACAATACAAAACAAAATGTAACATAACCTACATGAGACCTTTACCAAGATCTAGAAGCCGAAACTTTAAGCAAAAGATTAAAACGGTGCGTCTGTGGTGTCGGTTTTCGTATCAAAAAGGAAAACACGAAAAGGTTTTAGCTGTGGTGTGTTTTTGTTTTAGCAGATAACAAGAAAAAAGGGACGATTTTTTTTTTAGATCCGCGTGTTGTTTGTGAGAAAAGAAGAAGTGTGACTGCAGTGAGAAAAGTTACGGTTAGAGTGGGAGTAAGTTTAGGGTATTATGGTAGTATATTGGACAATTGTTGGGCTTATTAAAATTCCATCCGAAATTAATATTGAGCTTTGGGTTCCAGGCTTTATCAATATTTATTGTGTCAACAAAAGTTGTAAAATTTTGTTATACTAGTCATGAAGACCCGTGCGTTGCACCGGGCTGTATGTAAGTGTTCATAGTGTATTCTTCAGTCCTTATTTTTACTATTATATAACTTGTTATGGTAGCACACCTTTTCTAAAATAGTTTATTGACATGTTATATTGGGTACTTATTTAGGCTCTTTTATTTGATACTTTGAACTTGTGTATGTCATGGGATTTTTTTTACCTAAAACGTAAAAGTGCAAAGGTTTATTTTGTTGGATTTGAAATTTTTTCTTTGAATGATGCACATGGGCTGTATAGAAGTTTTCAACTTTTCATAGATTTAAAATATGTGCGATGCACATGAGCTGGATAGAAGTTTTATAGCGTAATATTCGACATTTATTTTCGTCATTTTATATTTAAGTTGTCATGGTGCCACACATTTGCTAAGCTTTATACGTATTTAAAATATTTTATTGAGTTGCACATGGGTTGTATATAAGTTTTTATAGCGTAATCTTCGGCACTTATTTTCGTTATTATATATCTAAGTTATGATGGTATCACATTTCTAAGCATGACACACATTTAAATAGTTTATTGACATTAAAAGAGTATATGTGAAGAGACTTTTTTCAAGATGTTACATTGAAAAGAATCTCTTCACATATAATTTTTTAATATGTATAAGTTACATAAATTATTTTAAATATGAAGGGATGACATTAATGTTGGAGACCTTTTATATTCATCCCCGTGCGATGCACACAGGTCAGGACCCATGCAATGCACACATGTTGGATCTAATTGTTTTTTTCGTAACGTTCGGGACTAATTTTCGGTTCATGTTTGAAACTCTCATTTTATGTGAAAGACGGACTTTGTTGTTCAAATAAATTACATTATTAAAAGCGAACTATAAAACAAATTTCCTTTTTAACAAAACTATAAAAACATAAAACATTAAATTAATTAGTATATTCAAGAGTATAAACTATAACTTGTATAATAAAAAATCAAATCCAATGACCCAAGTCCGAATCATAAACCTGCTCCAATCAATCAATACACCCGACATTTAACTAAACACAATTTTCTTCTCCTTTATATACTTCTTCGACTTAGAAGATTCTCATTGTTAAGATGATAGTGTGAAGATATTTTTATTATATACTACCATTTTCAATATGTAACATCGACATAATTTACACAGTCATATCAAATATCAAAGTCACGCAATATTCCAAGACGTTTAATTAAGAAAGTGACATTAACACACCGCAAGACAAAAAACTACATTAAGAGCAAAAATATTAAAATGCACCAACAAAGTGTAGTAATAATTGTTGACTAAAAATTGAATGCTCGTCACATTATTTTCAATAAACTTACTTGGTAACGAATCAATAGTATTAGCCCGTTTATCGGTATTACATGAAGTAAAATATTGCATGTTTAATTTGTAACGTACTATTAATATGAATGCTAAGTATTCATTCCACCGGTGGCCGTGGCGTTGTTCTTGTTGTTGTTGTTGTTGTTGTTGTTGTTGTTGTTGTTGTTGTTGTTGTTGTTGTTGTTGTTGTTGTCGTTGTTGTTCATTGGCCTTTTGCATGTTTTGTTCTTGATACAATTTTTGTGACTTCTCGATCTCTTTCTTTAATGCTTCTTGACGCGCTACAAAAAATAATTAGTTATAGTTGATCGTTAGTAACTTAAATACAATTAATCAATATATTGCATTTTTGATCAAAATGAAAATGTTCGTGCATGTTCCACTTAATTGATAAGACAATGATGTGTAGGATCTCTTAAACCATTAGAGAAGATGATGTTACTACCAAACCTCCTAAGCACCATCTTTATGTCCTACATTGTTACACACACAAAACACACGTGAAATTTACATAAAATAATATAAATCAATATGCTAAATAAGTAATATGATATGATGCTTACTTTACCACCATAATAAGTTGTAGCCCAATGTGCACGCGGTGTGGAGGAAGTTGTGGTTTGTTGTGTGTGATTTTTGACACGTTATATAGTTGATAAAATATTTGTAACTCATGGACGGGAAGGTAAAAAGACTAACCACTAATTGGTGTGTTTAATTTATGCATTCATGGCATTTTTGATTTGTATTCTTTGAGGTTTTAAGCACTAAATGTATAGGTCATATGTACTTACCACTTAAGCATGCAACCTAAACCAAGGTACTTACACATGAAGCCTCCCAATAGCAAAATCAATTCATGAAACATTTATTAATACCCCTTTGCATTTATAAGACTAATTAGTCTTTTATTATATATGATTTATTTTATGGAACATATTTAATTATCATAAGAAATAATGGTCGAGTACCTATAATACTATCCGCATTTTTCACCAAAAACATATAATCGAAAAATATTTGTCGCCGCCAATTTTAATTACATGCTACCCGCCGCCGCAACGCGCGTGTACCCTACTATTTCACATAAAAATATGATTGTTTGCATCATACCTCATAAATACTGTTTAATTTTGTTTTGCTTACGACAGAGAACAATAATAAGCATAACGTGAATATGTCAGTAGTGTATCGGGCTTATTGTGATGGGCCAACACTCTGACTCGATAAAGCATATCTGTTGTTTTTTGGAATAGCTTGTTGCAACTTGAACTTATTTCTTCAACTTTTAAAATAAGGTAGTTTCTAACTTGGAGTTTTGTTTTAAAAAATCGTTAGTAGTTATTTAGATTTCATAAGGTCTATTTATAAAGCTATCTGAATTAGTTTATTGTAGAAGCTTTTGAAATAACTAACTAATTACATTACTACCTCACAAATAGTATGAATATATTTGTTTGTATGTTATTATCTTGCATTTTTAAGTCGACAATTCCATTTACTTTGTCAAACACGTTATAGTATAAAAATTAGAGCTTAAGCTCTAATTTTTAAAAACTTTAGCTGCCAACAAATTTTACCATATACACTCGTAACATTATATGTCACTACTCAAGGTTAATTTTTTTCATTTGAAACCTATATGTGTGACTGATAAAAGCAACTTAGCCTCAAGAAGAGGCATGTCATTTGAGCTTCGTAAAACACTTCTAAGTCGTCATAAAAAAATATCATGTTACATATGCACGCTCTTATCACTTAACATCACGAGCGCATAGAAGACACCTATGAGCCACCTGGTTGTTTAATTTTGACGATTGGTTCATTTGAACGATACGGAGTATATCATATATGCAAGACTGCAAGTGATGTTTTTCTTCATCATGAACGTATCTTTTTATATAATAAAACAAAACCCCAAGTGGGGACTTTTCCATTTCAAAAAAACTAAACCATACCTTATTTAGTAATAATATTATTTAGAAAAAAAGATTATTTTTTTATTAGATAATATTTTATATTTATCCATAACACAAGTAGAAGATAAATACAAAAAATATAGATAAGATGCAATTAACAATAGGATTAAAATTTTTAAATAATTATCTTTAATAATAAAAAACTATAATTAAACATCATAAATCAAACAAAACAAAGATTAAATTATTTGTTTTTTAATAAATAAAAATATATGATTCAAAAAATTTTTAAAAAAACCCGCGCGTGCGCGGGCATTATAACTAGTGTTATCTATAAAAGTATCGAGGCTCCATAGCAACCATCTTAAAAAGAATGAGACATCCTAATCTCCTTTCTCCAAGGGGTGCGTTTTTTCATACGTAACATTTTTCAATGGTACCAGAATGAAGAATATGAAGTCATTACGATCTAAAAATGACTACCAAAGACTGATGTCGTGTTTCGAAAGTGTATCTTTTTACTTAAATTTACATAGTACCTACTTTCCCTTGACAACGATATTGTCAAATTATTTAATCTAACTAGCATACGGATAACTCTAAATGAACATATATATTTCATATAATTCTTAAAATTTAACCAACATCAATAATTTACACTTATACACAACCAGTTAAAATTCTCACGTGCATGTCTATAGAATTTTGCTATGTTCACACTTCACACTGCTAACACCTTTGACCGATAACATTTTATAAAGAAACAAATCAGACATGACAGCCCCTATAGCTCAGTGGTAGAGCGCCAGTCTTGTAAACTGGAGGTCTGTAGTTCGATCCTGCATGGGGGCAACTTATTTTATTTTTCTATTTTTGTGAAACTTTACAATTTGTTTGGAACAATGAGTGGCATTTAATCAGATCATAATCACCCAACAAACCATAAATTTTATATCAGAAAACTAATCACACAAACTGTTGTGTATTATTCATTTTCGTCGACAAAGTTTGTGACTTTTGCTGAATTCGAAGAGGACATTATGCTAATTTTCAGTTTTCTTTATGACAGTATCATCTCGGGCCAATCTCTTTGTTTTCGATTAAGGAAAAAAGTTAGCTTCTAGTTGTAATGTATCAATTATTACGAGACAAAAGGAGCATATGCAGTGTAAGTAAAGAGGTGTTGTCTAGGATTCTTTATTCTTTACATTTCCATTGATACCCTGGATGTGTTGGATCTCACATCTTTCACTACCTTCTATGCATCTTACCTTTATTTGGAACTGGCTTTTATCGATTTACAAACAACCGAACTCGTGATAGTTTGAACATTTTTAGCACTTTGCTCTTAGGCACAATGCGCGGGTGAATGTGACACGATGTCCACATGATTAATTAGTTGAATGTTGAAAACCAAGGCTCAAACCTTTTGACACATAGCTATTGTGTTACATGGTTATGGCCTTATGGGTAGTACAAGAGTATCATAGATACATGTTGCATAAGGTGGATTGCACATGGGAGGCAGGTGGAGTTTATAATGGTGTTTTTAGGATTAACAAGTTTTGCTTTTGGAAGAATATGACCATCATTTAGGTCTTATATCATGGTTATTATTGATGGAACATCACTTTAACCAACTCAAAAATGGCCCCATCATCATAGATAAAGATTATTCGGAGTTATTTTTCTTCTAATTGCAAAATTTTGGGTGTTGGTTTCTCCTTATGCAACCATACATGAATGGATTGTGTAAGTACACTATACATGTGTGCAACTTGGCTAATTCAAAATTTTGTATCATGTTATGCAGTACAATGATATATTCGCGGATTATTTAAGTCCAATGTTGTGTTTTTATGTAGCAATAATTGACTACAAAGGGATAAAAGTCAAAGCAAATGCACCATTTTCCATCTTGTTTAGTTAGGTGTGGAAGAAATTAGAACCTCCTCCCAAAAGTAAAGAACAAAAGAAAAAGAGCACATTCTGTAGCTATACTTATTATGGCTTTTCATGCCTACATCTACTTTTACACCCCATAAAAACAAGTTTCACGCTCCATCATTTCAAATTTACTTATGCGTAACGGTTTGTGCTACAAGTTTCCAAGAAAATGAGACTTATTAGCTATTGAATTGGACCATAGACATTTGAGAATATGACACATCATTAAAAGAATGGGACTAAAATCATGATGAATTACTTCTTTTTGCCTTTAAGCAATGATGGATTACTTCGTTGATCTACAAGTGTGGCTCTATCAAATCTATTTACTTCAATCAACATACCTCCCATTTGACAATTTGTTAGCCCTTTAGACTTATTGTGTGGATTATCATTGTCAATAAGTCCATGACTTCATACTCATTAGCTAGATCATAGACCATCTTATTATTGTATTTTAGTTTGTCATAAAATTACCCATACATTTCTTAAAAATGCGGAGTTTCTCATACATTTTATTTTGTTTTCGGGACAAACATACACACTTATACTAGGCGGTAAACAAAACACTCTACCATAGACCACCAATACCCTCGCCTTGTTGCATTTCCTTACCACCATCCATTCCTCGCATCAACACAACTCATCCGTCCCCTTTTCCATTTAGGTATATGGTTTTCACTATTGATACTTGAACATATTGTTTAGGCTGCCCACTAAGGGCCGGAATTCAATTCGGTTGAAGGTATGACGACCCATTTTGAAATAGGTTGAGCCCTTTGTGGCAATTCGGTCACCGGTCACAAAATATTAATTCGGTTGGTTGAACGGCCGAATAGAAAACATGCAAATCTCCATTTTACTTTCACTCGAACGTTGCAACATGTTGTTTTCAAAAATTAAATAAATGATGATGCAATATGGGTCACGAGTGTGGGGAGAGAGGTGAAAATGGGTTGAAGAGAGAGAAAGATGAGGTGACAGCCGATATGATAATGCAATATGAGTCACGACTGTGTCCGGCCTTAGTTTCTTCTTAATACCTTTACCTTTATTTATGTAAGTGTACTTTTTGTGTGAAAGGGATGGAAGTAGAAAGTAAGGGAGGGAGAGTGGATTCAAATATGAAATATACTTATTATTGACAATTTGACACCATTAAATGATTTAAACAAATAAAAAGAAATTGATAGCATCCATGCGCATATAGAGAGGTACCCCACCTCACCCCCATTTCATGGCCCTTTTGCTCCCATCCCAATAGCCGTCCCACCTCAAATACCATTCTCACTCACTCACCCAAACAAATTCCCTCAATATTAAATCCATTCATAAAGCTTAACAATACATTTTTTCCCCTCATTTCAGTGTTTTCTGGGGATCACTTCACACCTTGCCAATAATTCCACAACATTATTCACTCAATTTTCGTCTAGTAGGTTGGTTACAACTTTTTTGCTTCATTCCCTTTTATAGAGCTAGTTATATCGTATTTTTCAGACGGTTTTATCGCGTAAGTTATTTTTTTCTCACTTCACTCACTTTTATCAGTATTGTACTTTACCGACAATTTTATCGAATAAGTAGTTATATTTTTCGTTTCACCAAACCATTATTGTAATTTCAACATCTTTACATCTTTGATTAAAAAAGTTGTATTTTCAAACTCTCTCCATATAAATTTGTTTATCCTAATAAAATCTTAAACACTTTCATACTAACTCACACAACCTCACCCATCTTTTATTTACACTTATGCTCAGTTCTTAAATAAACATTTTCAGTCCAATTTTTGAAAGAATTATTTTATTTCAAAATTACCGAAATCATTTTTTTTTCAGTCCTTTTCATTTTCTCCTTTCATTAGTGATACTCGAAAACGCAATTTTTTTCTTCTTCCTTTCTTTCCTTCTTTAAATGATACTCGAAAACACGAGAAAAAACACTGACAACCAGCAACACTAACCATCCCGCGCACCACCTAATCCATCATATAACTAACCAACTCCCACACAAATAAAAAAACACACACAGTCACACCTTGACACTGTGTGAGAGAGAAACAAACAAAAATCAGTTATGGGAGGGATGACGTCATCAATGGCAGCAAAATTTGCATTCTTCCCGCCAAATCCAGCAACATACAAGCTAGTAAAAGACGAAGTAACAGGATTGTTACTACTAACGCCATTTCCGCACCGCGAAAACGTGGAAATACTGAAACTGAATACACGTAAAGGCTCCGAAATCGTAGCGGTGTACGTAAGGCATCCCATGGCGAGTTCCACTGTTTTGTATTCGCACGGTAATGCTGCGGATTTGGGACAAATGTATGAGCTCTTTATCGAGCTTAGTATTCGTTTACGCGTTAATCTCATGGGGTAATTATTTCTCATTTGATTGGTTACTTTACTTTTAGGTGGTTAAATTATTGAAAATTGTTGTGTATCTGCTTATTCTTAAGCTGATAAGCAGTTTGGAGTGTTTGGATAATTCTAACTGATGCTGCTGATGCTTATATTGCTTATCTGCTTATTTTGGGGTGAAATAAGCAGTTTTTGATATCTGCTTACCATGATGTGTTTATTTAGGGGGTGTTTGGGATTGCTTTTCTGCTTCTGTTTCGGCTTAAAAGTAAGTAGTTAGGGGGTGTTTGTTTAAGCTTATTTGTGTTTCGGCTTAGATTTCATAAGCTCAATTTTCCGGCTTATTTTGAGACTTGTGGGCTTATATAAGTTTATTTTGATATGATAAACTTATATAAGCCCACAAGTCTCAAAATAAGCCAGAAAATTGGGGCTTATGAAATATAAGCCGAAATCAAATAAGCTCATAAGCGCATATATAAGCTTAAACAAACACCCCCTTAAAAAACAAGTACTTTCTGAAATAGTGTTTGGATTTGCTTATTTTTTAAAAGATACAATCATACTCAACAATTTTATAAGAAATTTCAGTTAAATTCATTTATTGATGATTTTGGATTAAAATATGAGAGTAAATCCAATTTTAAAATGATATTAAATAAGTAACATGAACTAAGCAGCTCATTACCTTCTTATGAAACACTGCTTTTCTACTTAAAAATAAGCGAAAAAGCAGAAAAAATAAGCAATCCCAAACACTCGCTTATGAAGTGCTAAATAAGAAGTTGCTTATTTGCTTCTTCTAATAAGCATAGTAAAATAAGTAATCCCGAACACCCTCTAACATGCTGCAAGTTGATTTGTCCTTTTTTTGCTTTTTATTGAATTATTGAGTTAGATTTTCTTAATGATTTTTATTTGGTGTAATTGATGCCTTTGTAATGTAGCAACTTTTAGTTTTAGCAAAAAGTAATGTAGCGACTTATAGTTTCATTAACTTTTTCGATAAGGACAAATGAATATCACTTGGTTAGAAACAAAAGATGTCGATGCTTGTCAATAACTCAATTGCAGTTTCGCTAGTTCTGTCGGTAATTTGGACTGCAAACATTTATTTGGCCTTCTATGTATCAGTAAGTTAAAAAAAAATGTAACTTTGTGCAGGTATGACTACTCCGGATATGGACAATCCTCAGGAAAGGTGAGTCATTTCAGAAATTTATAGCTAAAATACTTGAAATCGTTAAGGGGGTGCTTATATGTGCGATTAAACTGTAAAATTGATAATTATTTTCATTTACCGAATGTTTATGGTTACTAATATTTGGAGCAACATAAGAATTTGGCATAAGAAACTGATTATTTTACCTGATTTTGGGGCTCTGAACATGCAATAGTTAGTCTCAAAATGATCAGCCAAACGCCACTTGGCCCTAAGCTCTCATTATTATCTTGCAGCCTAGTGAGAATAACACGTATGCAGACATTGAAGCGGTTTATAAGTGTCTGGAGGAGAGTTATGGAACTAAACAGGAAGAAATTGTTCTCTATGGCCAGTCTGTTGGAAGTGGGCCGACATTGGATCTAGCAGTTCGTCTTCCTCGGTTAAAAGCTGTTGTACTTCATAGTCCTATACTCTCAGGATTAAGAGTCATGTATCCGGTTAAACGGTCATACTGGTTTGACATTTACAAGGTATTGTATAATTTACTTGATTTGTCCCCTTTGGCATATTAATTGTTTAACTGAATCTCTTTCTTATTGTGCAGAACATTGACAAAATCACGCTCCTCGATTGTCCTGTGCTTGTCATCCATGTAAGTCTGCAAATGCACCATAATCTGACTCCTTTATTTACCTTATATTGTTTGAAAATTAGTTTTCATATTACGGAGTCACTTGTATTTCAACAAATTTCGTCGAAACAAATATTGTATTGAAAGATTCTAGAGTCAACTAAATGGACCCATCTCAGATCCTTATCTGATTATCTCTTTTGATGGTTTATGATTATTGTTTTGTATCATATTAGCACCATCCTAGAGCCATTATTTGGTCTTTGGAGTTTTGTAGTTGATGGCCCCTACCCTCTCCATGTTTTGCTTATCATGTTATGGCCTGATTTAATGGCTCAACTAATTTCTAAATGATTGCAACCTTCCTCTTTTTAATGATTAGAAAATTTAAAAGATTCTCAAAGAGACTTAATGCTATCTAGGTGTCAAATTAGGTGAATTAGTAACAAGTTATGATTGTGTTAAAAAACATCAATAAGTTGCTCGGGTTGACCCACCAATTTTTATCTTTTCTTAGATATTGTAATCAGTCACTAGTAATATACTCCTATTAGGAAGTTTAGCTAGGCATGTTCACTAGAGTATACTTTGGATGCCCTTTGTAACATTTGACCATTATTTTTAGCTATATAATTTTTAGTTTTATTCATATGACCCATGGTGAATAAAAAACTATAACCCAAACTGACCCATATTCATCTGAATCTGTTAAACTGCCACCTCTATTGTTAGGAACTTAGGATATTTAGACCATGTTCATTTCGATGGATTCCATTTATATGCTGCGAATAGAAAGTAGAAGTGTAGATGTGATCATCAATTTTGGGTTAAATCTAGTTGATGAGAGGAGATATTTGGGACCCACAAAATGAGGATTAGTCACTAGGATGGTAAGCAAAGTACGATACTCAGTCTTCAATCCGCAGAATCAGATAAGCTGATAGACACTTTGTTCCCCGTAAGTAATTACCCTAACTTTGTATCATTGTGTAGGGCACTGCAGATGATGTTGTTGATTTCAATCACGGGAAGCAACTCTGGGAACTTTGCAAGGAGAAGTATGAACCACTATGGATCAAAGGAGGAAACCATTGTGATTTAGAACTGTATCCAGAATATATCAGGCATCTAAAGAAGTTCATATCAACAGTTGAGAAATCACCGTCACATAGGCACAGCAGTTCAAGAAGGAGCACAGACCACCACTTTGAACAGCCAAGAAGGAGCACAGACCACCACTTTGAACAACCAAGAAGGAGCACAGACCACCACTTTGAACAGCCAAGAAGGAGCACGGACGTGTTTGACGCATCAAGAAAGAGCACAGATAGAAGAGAGAAACCAAGGAAAAGTATGGAGAAACCAAAAGTCGAAAAGCTTGAAAAGATGAGGATGTCGTTTGATCAAATGGAGAGGTCAAGAAGAAGTGTGGACGTGATTGAAAAGTCGAGAAAAAGCGTTGATCTTCAAATGATAGATAGAGGTAGAAAGAGCGTCGATCGGCTGGATAGACTACGATCTGGTTAGTTCTTCTTTTCATTTCGTTTTATTTAAGTGAAAAAATGTAAAATCGATACACGGGTTTGGTGTTGTTTGCCATATGTTTCTATATATGTAATTCATATCACCTGTTTCCTTTTCTTGAAACTGTTACATTCAGTCATTCACTATTACATGAAATGAGAAAGGTTGCGATGGTATATCATGATAAAGAGTAATGCTAGATTCTTGTAATTGACACACATAATAAGGTATATAATGTTGATTTTTATAGCTATATGTGAAATTTTTTATTATGTGGGAACACTTGTAGAAATTTAGGATGATATATGATGCTATTATAACTTTTGGGTTACACAAATAGATTAAGCCTTGATACAAGGCATATTTAGTCCAGCCATTGGGCTTAGTTTATTGCCCAATCATTGGGTCTAATCCAAATGTGCATTAATTGAATTTTAAATCATTAAAATACGTAAAGTAAAATCTTTATTTGAAAAATAAGTAAAACATTAACCTAAGACAATATCTACAAAAAAGTATATTAACACACAAAAAGAAGCCAGATGTAGTTACAACATCAATGTGATTTCTTGTAACACAAAAACGAGGTTAAACGAAAAGTTGCTTTTTACTTGTTTTTTTATAAAAATCTCCTGGAGTGGATTTAAATTGATGCAACTAACGTAAAATTCAAATATTGGGTCAAAATACGATAAAGACTGAAGAAACAACAAATGCCTAGTTTTATGGCTAGTCTACCTCTACTCCTCATAGTTTGTTTTTAGTTAAGTGATGATAAAATGTTGGTTTGCCAACGATCTCCCCACCATCTCCGGTTGCATCATTGACTATTTAAACACACACATATCACCACCTTTCAAAACCACACATTTTCGTTCAATATATTGGAATAAGCAGCTTTTTTACTAAACAAAATAAGACCTTCTTGTTCATAATTTCCCATTTTTTGAAATAACAAAAATGGCACGCCAAATGGTTGTTATTGCTCTCATGTCCATGGCCCTCATCGCCTATACATGCTCCGTGGCTTCTGCCAAAGCCCCTACTACCTCCCCATCAAGTGCACCTAAGTCAAGTCCGACCGGATCACCTAAAGGCGCTCCAAAAAGTGCACCTAAAGCCTCACCCAAAGCCGCACCATCTCCAAAATCATCCAAAGCACCACTTACCGCACCGAAATCATCCAAAGCACCTGCCTCCCCATCACCATCAAGTGTAGATGATCCAAGCTCCCCACCTGCTCCACCGTCTGAAAATGCTGCAGCAGATGCTTCTGATGCACCAGCATCCGAAGCATCTGCTGATGCTGCACCAGCTGACGCACCGTCAGCTGGAGCAAGCTTGAAGGGCTCTGCGGCGACCGGTGCTATTGCTATTGCTAGTTACTTCTTTTTCTAGATTATATATAAGTAATTATTGTTATGAGATTGAGGGATCTATGAGAGAATTGAAGGTTGTTAACATAAAGGAAAAACACATTTATAGGTTTGCATGTGCATGTGTGTTTTTGGGATTTGATTTTGGCATTGTTTGCTGACTCCTGTATTTGTTAACATCAAATGCCATTGCTGGTGGAGCTCTTTACAATATTTTATATTGTTTTCTATCCTTCTTATGTGTAGTATTCTTTTTGCATAAATCATGTTGATTAATAGAATTTTATTCTCTTTTCAACTTTCTTGTTATTTTTTGTGTAGTATTGCTGTATTGGCAAGATGATGATGTGTTTACAGATCAGAAAAAGTAAAACATTATTTACTATGTTTGAATAATGTTTAGATGTTGCTTAATACTATTGTGGCATATTATCGTTAAAATCTAATGCTTAACAAAGTTAGAGAATTATAGTGGCAATAGCTCTAAAGTCTAAAGTCTAAACATGTTGGTAGATTGGATTAACAAACCATGGGGTTTAGTTTAGTTTCTCTTTGTTTATGTATGGATTATGGAATAATTTCGTGTTTTGTTATGCATAATGGGTAGAGCCCAATTGCACAAAAGTGGGCCAATTTTACAAGTCAATCTTTTGTTTTCTTTTTGTATGATCAAAATACAATTAACTCATAATCTGGTTTCCTTTAAACAATGTGACTGCATTTTAATTTTGTTAGGTTTCACATGTTTTGGACTTATGATTTTGGTTTTTATTTGAATAAATATTCTGGCTTCGGTTTGGAAAAGGTTAGAAATTTAGAACGGAATAGGTTTTCGGATGTCGTAGAATTTCGAAAATGATACTATTGTCAATAGGAAAATGATTTGGATGCCTAAAAATGTGACTAATTATGTGCCTAAATGGATGTGTCAATAAGTTATTGGTTTATGAAGAAGTGGGTCCCCTGCTGTCCACCAACAGAATCCTGACACATAGGTTTAGGCATATAATTAGGCATACCGGTTAGGCATGCCAATCAATGCTCTTGTCAATATTGGTGAAATTCAAACAACATTTCATTTGAATTGATAAAACCTTTTTGATGACACATTCAAAGGGTTTGAATTTAGAATAGCAATATAGTTACGTATGAAAGTTAGTAAAATGCCGCATGTAAATGACTAGTTACTTAAAATTTTAAGGCTAGTGACAGTGGCCCGTAAAATATCGATTGGGAACTTCGGTCGACCGATTGGCAATATCGGTCGAGCCACTGTGGGTGGCTTTTTTGAAATCGGTCGCCGGCCACAATTTTACAATATGGGTTGCAATTTCAACCGACTTTGAACACAAAAAAACCTTCAACATTTGCAATATTTAATACATATTCCAACTTTAAAAAAAATGTGATCGTTTGGAGTAAAAAAAAAAAAAAAAAAAACTTTTTTTTCAAAAAAAATTACCACTTTTCATCCTATAAATACCAACATCAAACCACATTCAAACACACAATTTCAAACACAATTCAAACCAATTATCATCAATATTCATTCACCATGTCCATGTCGTCTTACGAGTTTTTGTTTGGTTCTTCGTCTTCCGACGACGACGATGAAGTTATGAGTGAGTTTACGGAGTTTGCTTGGAACGCGTATCAAGCACACCAGCCAAAATTTTCAAGAAGGTACATACCTAGGGATCATGTTGCTGCTCACAATCGTTTAGTGACGGCATACTTCGGCGAAACCCCGCTGCACGATGAAAGAACATTCCGTCGGCGTTTCCGAATGAGCCGAGAACTGTTCACACGAATTGTTCGAGAGGTAACCGATTATTCTACTTATTTTCAACAAACTAATGATTGTAGGGGCGTACCTAGTATTAGCCCATTGGTCAAGTGTACTGCGGCCATTCGTCAATTGGGATACGCGGCCGTTCCAGATTCTCTTGACAAGAATCTGGCAATAGTCGTAACAACATCCCGTGAATGTCTCCGTAAGTTTTGCAAAGTTATCATGGAGTTATATGGTGCTGAGTATTTGCGAAAGCCCACGTATTCTGACCTTGAAAGATTATATGCTCATCACGAGCATAAGCATAGGTTTCTGGGATGATGGGAAGCATTGATTGTACAAGTTGGGAGTGGGAGAATTGCCCCAATGGTTTGAGAGGTCAATATGCTAGGGGTGATCATGGGCCACATCCATTCATTTTATTGGAGGTGGTCGCCTCCCAAGATTTATGGATTTGGCATGCGTTCTTTGGTGTCTCCGATGTGAATAACAACATAAACGTTTTACGTCGTTCACCTGTCTTCAATGATATCAGAGCTGGGAGAGCAGCAGACCTTGAATTCGAAGCTAACGGTGTACAATATAAAAGGGGATATTATCTTACTGACGGGATATATCCACAATGGTCCGTTCTTATTAAGTCCATTTCAAATCCTCCCACGAATGATCATAAAAGATTGTTGTACAAGAGGAAGCACGAAGTAGCAAGGAAAGATGTGGAACGGGCTTTTGGTGTGTTGAAGAAGAAGTGGAAAATGCTTAAAGTTCTGGCTCGAGGGTTTTTTAAAAACGATCTCCGAGATATTATATATATGTATCATATTACATAATATGATCATTCAACACAAGCAGCGGGCGATATGTCCTACATGGTTCGAAGAGGAGGTACACCAACCACACGATCCCTTAAATTCATTTGAAGAATCTTTAAAAGTTACTCAGGAGCTCGAGAACGCATCAACTCATATAAACTTAAAATCTGATTTGGTCGAGCACATTTGGAGAAATCGTAGACATCATCATCTCCCTCATGACAATGAAGACGAAGATGTGGACGATGAGGACGAAGACGATGAAGAATTTCTGTGATGTTTAGTAATGTTTATGTTTAATTTAGTATTGTAAAGGTTTAATTCCGTATCGTTTCGTTTATGTAATGTTTAAGTTTTATTAATAAAATTAAAGTTTGTGTTAAAAATGGTTTTTTTTCTTTTCTTTTTTTTAAAAAAAATATGGGTCACCACTGTGAAGAGAGAGGTGAATATGGGTTGAGGAGAGAGAAAGCTGAGGTGGTAGCCAGAAAGATGATGCAATATGGGTCACCACTGTCACTAGCCTAAGAGGAATGCTACTATCACTCAAACTTTACAAAATAATTTCCACACGTACACATGTTGTTTAACTATAGAGAGTGAAAGTAAGAACTGCAAAATACAATAAAATTTGATTGGTCCATCTCATTTGCCACATGTGTATGTGGGAAATTTTTTGTAAAATTTGTGTGAGTCTAACATTCCTCAAATTTTAAATTGTCATCCTCGTCATCATCCTCTTCAACAAAAGTATAAATAGTCCAACTCAAGATTCAAGAACACCATTTTCATTTTTCTTTCTCTTAATAAAATTTCTCTAACGAAGTGTTTGGAGAAAAATCACGTTTGCACAAATGACGTTTGCAAGATCACAGTTGCGAAAAGAAGGTCCCTACCTCCAGTTTCAAAACCACGTTTTGAAGGCAAATTCAGTGATAATCACGTTTGCAACCAAACACCAAAACTTGATTATTCACGTTTTAAAAACGTGATAATCAAATAATCACGTTTTCAAAGGTTTGCCAAACACCCCTAAATTGTTTCATCTTTAAATTGTTGCATCTTTAATATGCTTCACCAAAGTGCTTCACCCTTGGAAATTCATATATACATATAAAGTCAAGTTAATATGTCGTTTTTCATACTTTTAAGAGCATGCGGTGTGATCACTCAATTCGTGCGTTAAACCTTAACGCAGGCTGCGTTAAGACCGCGTTACCGTACCATGGCTTCGTGTTAACAAGCTGCGTTAAGTCCCAAGTGAAGCTGCTAAGTGAAAATCGATTAAAAAAAATCATTTTACCCCCTCTAACTCCAACGTCTTTGTTAGCGTTGGATATTCAAAAAAAATAATAAAAAAAAATTATAACTTACACCCTCCAACATTTATAAACGGCTACAATGAATTTAAAATAATAATAAATAAATAAATAAATAAATAAATAAAATAAATCTTTTTCAATTAACACACAACTTTTTTCACACTTCCACAACTCAATCTCATCTACATATACTTACACCCTCCAACATTTATAAACGGCTACAATGAATTAAAAATAATAATAAATAAATAAATAAATCTTTTTCAATTAACACACAACTTTTTTCACACTTCCACAACTCAATCTCATCTACATATACTTCCATTTGCTAAAAAAAAAAGAAACAGAAAAAAAAATGTCGGGACTTAACAACAACGACGGTAGTTTCTTGAATCTCATGGGGACTTGGAATAACCCAAATGTGGGTTCATCTTCAAACCCAAACGCGGGTTCATCATCAACCAATTAACACTCGGCTTGTCGAGCGAGGAACTTTACCTACAACATCAACGATTTCTATTTTGGGAACAAAACCAATACAACACACTAAACACCAATTTCCAAAATATACAATTCTCACAACAATTACAACCGCCATCCCAATCATCACACACACAAACCGGAACAAATGAAGTTTTCATAGCACCTACGTCTCCTCTAAAGCCATTCAAACAAGGTGGTAAGCGAAAGGCCAAAAAATCCAAAGAACCCGAACCAAATGAACCAAATGAAGAAAATCCCGACATGACCAATACTTCATTACGTTAGCAACCAAGTGAGGAAAAACTACTTGCAAAGTGTTATGTCGCCGCTACTGAGGATTCACAAGTCGGGCTTGCACAAGCTCGCGATACGTTTTGGAAACGGGTAATCAACGAGTTCAATAGACTCAATTTTCAAAACCGCAATAAGGATATGATACAAGGCAAGTGAAAAACGTTGAACCATGATTTCACAAAGTTCAACGCGTTCTACAAATGTTCAAAAGGTATGGAAAAAAGTGGGGAAAATAAGATGGATATCATGCGACGGGCTAGAGAAATGTACCGTGACGAGCACAGAGGTGCGCCGTTTAATAACGAGGAGGCGTGGGAGGTTTTGCGTGCTCACAAAAATGGGACGCGCCGGAACCGCTTGATTTAACCGGCGATGTCCCAAACCAACTACTTCCGATGGGCAAAAAACATGCTTCGAAGAAAGCCAAATCCGACACCACGACAAGTAATGAGGGAGCGAGTACTGGAGGAACGAGCTCGTCAAGCCAATTCGGGGAGGCTATGACAAACGAATATCGTATAAAATGAGAAGAAGCCCAAGCAGCGTATCGGGCGGCTAGAGAAAAAGATGAAACGATTTAAAGGTTGGAACTTGGAAGAGATGAAATTTCTGATGATTGACACTTCCGACAAGGATCCAAACATTGTGTTTTGCATCAATTCGGAAAAGGACAGAATCATCAAAAAATATAACTTGCAACCTCAACAGTAGATGTAATTGTATTTTGTAATTTCTTTATGTTGTAGTTTCCTTTGTGTTGTGTTTTTATTATTTCGTATTTTTTTCCATTTTTTTTTAATTCGTATTGTAAAATGTTTAAGATTTAATGTTATGTTATTTATTAAATGAAGTATTAGTTTTAGTTATGGGGTTGAATTTGTAAATAGTTGAGTTATGATAAGGGCTGTTTTTTTTAGTTAAGGTTGAAAGTTAAAGCTGATGTGACGGTGACATGACACTGAGTTAAGGTTTAACTCTAAGTTATGATACCCTACGCTCTAACAAAAAGGTGTAATGTAAACGTCGTCACAACGTGCTATAACTCTTATACATGTAAATTTTATAAAAAATCGTAAATCATAATATTCGGTAAACTTTTGATTTTTTGTATTTTTCACAATATACAACAATTAAAAATACAAAAATACGTAGCAACGCGCAACAAATTTCAAATCTCGTTAAGTACGAAATTGTTAGACATCAAAGAATTTAGTTTGTCGTTTAACACTTATGGGTTAAATTGAATTTGTTTTGTAACCAGTTAGTGTTCCCTCAAATCAAACTAGCAGTTTATCCGCGCGTTGTAGCGGCGAGTATCTTGTAACACAATTTTTGATGAACAATATTTTTTAATTTATGTTTTCCTCACAATTAACACTTTGGGTTAATTCTACTGTTAGGTAACGAACTTTCCAAAACTTTCAATGTTAGTTAATTTACTCTCAAAAATACTATGTTAGGTAACGAAACTTTAATGTTTGTTCAATGTTAGGTAATATCGGGTATTTTTGCAACTTGTGACCTGCTAAACCGGTAATTTGAAGGGTATATTTGTCCTTTCATATATCTTAATAATCTTCTTCCCTACACCTTTATCTCCAACCATCACCATCAAGATCCGCACAATCCCTATATTTAACTAACACACATACGCAATCAATACCTTTCAATTTAAATCCATTATTAACTTATTAACCATTTAAGAAACCATGGTTATGAAAATTAACGAAACCCCATATGAGAAATCAATCAAGATTTGTTTTTTTAATGAAATTAAGAAAACCCATTTGGGAATTTAAACAATCCTTGATTTTCTTGCAAAAAATAAAATAAAAAACAGATGAGACATCAATCAATATCTCGTTCTTTTCCTATTAGATAAATAAGTCAAGAAGTTTGACTTTTTATTTTCCTAAAATTATGGAACAGATTAAATGTTACATGAATCAATTGTTGGAAGGGCTTGAGCATTGTCACTCGCTTGGTGTAATGCATCGAGATATTAAAGGGGCTAATCTTTTTTAACAGTGTGTTTTCTTAAGTCTTTTTTTAGAAGAGAAAGGAGAAAATGAATTGAAGGTACTAAATTTTTCACTTTTCATAGTATTTTTTTTAAAAAAGAAGAAAAGAAAGTAATAGGGCAAGAAAATGGAAGGAATCATAGAGCTTTTTCCTGTATCTCAACACTTTCATCCGAATATTTGGGAGGATTTTTGGAAGGAACGTATACTGAGTAAATAAAAATATATTTAGACCAAATTACCCATGTTTTGTTTTATGTTCTTGGTCATCTTTAATGGGTAATGGGTAAACATATTTTCTCCTTTCTTTTCCCCTTTCCGTTCATTCACATCAATTGGAGAACAGTGGAAATAAATTATCAGCTTCTTTTTCTTTTTAGATGTTACCTTTTTTCTTTCCTTCTTAAGGTTACTTCAGTTTCTCATTTCTAAAGTATACGTCGCGACACAGGACTGTAGAATGAAGAAAACGACTTTAGTGACTAGTAGAAGTTGTGACGGTTGATGGTGCCGACGCCTGAACTATTTATGTGTGGGTCAACCTGATTAATAGTTTTTGTCTGGATTTATGGAGTATGGGAGGGTGAAGAATGGGATGGTGGTGGTAGAAGTTGGACGGCGTGAAATTGGGGAGGTGGTCGGCGGTAAGGTGGTGGGTGAAGAGGTTTGCTGTTGTGTATTTTGCTTGGGTGGAGTTTTTGTTATTCATTTGTATTGATTCGGTGGGTCAGTTTTGAGAACAGCTGTTTCGGATTACTTAATCTCTTTCAAAGTTGATGTGTTATAGGTTATGGAGGTTTATAAAGGAAGATTTAATTTGGTTGGTTTGGTTTGATTGTGATAACAAAGGAGATCGGTTGATCTATTGGGTGAAAGGAGTATTGCTATTTTTATTGGTTTGGCCAAAGAAAGTAAGATTGAGAGACAAAGGCAGGTTAGATGAGGCGTGTATATTCGTCCATTTCACTGGTTTAAACTTCATTTGATAGCTAAAAACGGTATATTAACTACATTGACAACATTAAAGTCGTTAATACATAGTAATTTTAGAGTATTATACGACCATCTGAAATTTTTGAAAGTCGTTACCTAAACAGAAGAATTACCTAAACTTTTTCTTTCTTGGCTCAAACGTTAAATAGCTTAATCAAACTAAACCCGAAAATTACACTACGAATCTCAAGCCAACTGAGATTGTATCTAAATCTTAACACACAACTTGGCCAAATTCGAAATTTTTTAATAGACCCAAATCTTTTGACCCCCAACCACAAAGGAAAATTGAAGGCATCCCAGCCTTTTGTTTTTTGTTGAATTATCATCGCCCCACACTTATTTATCTTTAAAAATAGACGAGTACCGTGGCATGCAAGGGATATAGCGACACGATCAGTTTATTGATAAACAAAGTTTATAAGGTATACAACAAAACATAAAATGTGAGAAACAATAAAAGTTTGGAAGATTTGGAAATTTAACATAATGTTTTGAAACTGAGTTCACCGGGTGGTTCAGACGGTTGAAACGTCTCAGAGCAAAAAATGGATAGATTTAAACCGGGTCAACTTGCTAGGTTGGGTCGAAAACGGTATCAAAACTGGTTCAACCCGTCCGGGTTTGAAGTGTCCCGGGTCAACCCGGTTTTTGTTTTAATTGATTGTATTTAATTTGATAGATATGTTTTAATTGGCTGTACAATGTGAATAATTATTGTACTTTTAAGTAATGGATAATGTTTGAAACCGGTTCAACCCGGGTGGTTCAACCGGTTGAACCGTTCCAAGCAAAAAATTGGATCGATTTAAACCGGGTCAACTTGCTAGGTTGGGTGTCAGAAAACGGTTCAAATTAAACTGGTTAACCGTCGGCCGGTTTTGAAGTGTCGGGTCAACCGGTTTTTGTTTTAATTTGATTGTAATTAATTTGATAGATAGTGTTTTAATTGGCTGTACAATGTGAATAAATATTGTACTTTTAAGTATGGAAAATGTTTTGAAACCCGATTCGACCCGGGTGGTTTCAACCGGTTGAACCGTTCCGGTTGAAAAATAGTCGTTTATTCGGGTCAACTTCTTAGGTTGGGTTGAAAATGGGTCAAATTAAGCGCTCAACCCGTCGGGTTTGAGCGGCCCGGGTCAACCCGGTTTGTGGTTTTAATTGGTTGTATTTAATTTGGTTGTACAAGTGATAAACATTGTACTTTTAAGTAATGGGGTGTTTTAATAATAATATTAATTACATTCATAATTTCCTTTAATAAGATTTCAACATTTCAACAATATTGACTTTTCACTTTTCCACTTTGACTCTTTTTCCTTTATATGTAGTATAGATAAACATCTTTTCACTCATTTTACCCTAACACTGTGTTCTCAAGAAAAAAATAAAGTGAAAGTAAATTAAAAAATTAAGGAAGTAAAGAAAGATAGAGGAAGAAAAGTTGACTTTCACCCCAAAAGTAGGGTGAAAGTTTTATAAGCAAAATCATTCATCTTTAATTCATTTACTTTCACTTTCACTCATCAAAAAAACTTAAGAACACAACTAAAATCAATTTTTTTTCTTTCATCTTTTTTACTTAATTTGAAAACACAGTGTAAAACCTAAACACAATAATATTTCATCTCCCAGCCACCACATCTTCATTTCATACTTACCTCTAGGGGTGAGCAGAAACCGCACCGCAAACCGCAAAACCGCAAAAACCACGAAAAACCGCACCACAAAAACCGCACCACGGCAAAAATCCGGTGGTTTAGTTTCAAGAAAAAATAAAAACCGATTTTGCGGTGCGGTTTCGGTTTTACCCGTAAACCCGCACCGAAAACCCGCACCGATCCGCAATTACTATAATTATTAATTTATAAAATAAATTATAATGCTCGAAACGGCGTTGAAGTTTCAATCCGCGTTTGAAAGGTAAAAATTTAATGTAAACATGTTACATCTTTGTTATATACCAATAGTTAGGTTAATAACTTAATATAACCTTTGATAGTAGAAATTAATAAGTTTAATAATATACCAGTAGTTAATAATATACCAGTAGTTAATAAGTTAATAACTTAATACATACTAGATTACTAGTAGTTAATAATATACCAGTTACTTGTTTTTTGATGGTTGTATAAGTCATAACCTGTTACATCTTTGTTGTATAACAGTACTTACTTTTTTTGTAGGCTTCAAGTTATCGATCCTAATTATCGATCTTACTTTCGTGCCGAAGTTGAGGATGATGGAGAGGATAGTACTAGAAGTAGAAAGCGAAAAAAGAATGATAAAATTTTAGGAGCTCTAGAGGAGAATGACTAGGAATATGCAAGGTATTACCTATATTTCTTTCTTATTCAAGCAAGATATATAAGTAGCATAATATGTTAACTGGTTGTTTTAAATAAATAGGTCTATAATGGAGTATTTGAGGATCTTTTTTAGTGTCACAAAGAAGATTTCAGGTTCTAAGTATGTTACGGCTAATTTTTTTTTTTGGTGAGCTTGTCACAATGCATGCAACAATATCCCAAATGTGTGAACATCCTGATGAAAAAAAGAAAAAAATGGCCTTGTCGATGAAAGATAAGTACGACAAGTATTGGGATAATTTGGATAATATGAACTTTTTGCTGCATGTTGCATTGGTTTTAGATCCGCGAAACAAGTTGTATTATCTTAAATATTGTTTGGGGTTGATTTATGGTGAACCTGAAGAAAGCGAGGAGGAAATGTTTGAAAGTGATGATGAGGACCTTTCTAAAAGAGGGCAAGTTGTGAAACGTGTGAAATCTACTTTAAACGAGCTGTATAAACATTACAAGATGAAAGCAGACAAGGAAAAAGATCAAAACTATTTATGTGGCCAAAGGACAAACAATAGTTACTCTCAAAAAATATTCGTGTGACTATAAGGTATTTACGGTCACGGATAATGACTAATCCAACAAAACTTGTGCCTAATTTGTCACACATATTCGGGGTTTTGGTCACTCTTTTTCGATGGAAAAGGCCACGAACTCAACAACGTCACCATATGCCACCTACGGTGGTGGGACTTTTGGTGACACACGACGAAAAAAACGTGTGTGACTATATGCCTATCGTCACGCATTTTGGGCGTGACTGATAGAACTTTTTGTACCAGTGAATATTATATGATTATAGCATTTCTACTATTAGATCATACATTATTAAAATACATGTTTTTATAATTTTTGAATGAAATAGTGATAGCGTGTGGGAACTTTAGCACATCAGTAAGTCGATGCCTGGTAAGCATCAATCCAGGCAACGACCATATGATGGTTGTCATCAGTGACTATTACTATACTACGGACACATGTAGACACGAGATAGGTGCATAGGTAATGCGGCGAAAATGTCACTATGACACCATAACCATGCCTCGTACGGAGATTCCTTTTTACCAAGAGCCAAGGATACCCCTCCACGTGTCATTCTTTTATCATCCATGGGATGATCCCCACATGGGTCTCCCAAAACCGTTAGAACTCATCCAACGGATCTTACGAAACCCTAAATGCACCCCTATAAATATACGTACATGTATTTCATGAGAAAAGACAAAGTTCAGAGTGTCCATTTTCACTCACGCTAAACCCTAATCTATGTGAGTGTTACCCCGACTTTAGATAAACACTCTTATCTTGAGGTTTTTACAAAACAAAAAGATCAGAATATACAATTAATTTTACTTCATATCATTAACTCATGTTAATATTTGCTTTACGAACCATAGAAAACATGGCGCCATCTATGGGACCATGACATAAACAAGCCACTAGTTTCCATTTTTCGCCACCGCAAAAATTAAATTTCGCCTTGTCACGACATGAAAGAATATATTTCAACATCAAATGACAAGGGAATAAAACAAAGAACAACCACCATCGGTAGCTGAGATATCTGGTCCCATTAGCACTGTGGATATCACAAACACGGATGAAGTCTGTACAACCTTGTCTCAAAATGGCCACCAAGTTATCTCGCGACTGTCAATGATGGAAGTAGGTGGTCCCATCATGTTTTCATTCCAAGAATGCCCTCAGTCCGTTACCGCCAATGCAAGTAGGCACGCCCTTTCAAATTTGAATGATTATGCATGATGACCATGAAGGAGAGAGAAAAATATTCGCTATACTTGAGACAAATCGTCGTCCCAGGCTAAATAACCGTTTAATGCTTCTGATGCCTAGAAAGACATTGTGACAAAGATAATTAATTGTAGCATAGCCTGTCATCATACCACACAAGTAAAATATTGTATGATAATATAGTGGGAGGGGGGGGGTACTTGATAGCGTGTGAGAACGTTTGTCCATCACAAAGGCCCTTACAGATAAAACAAGCCCAATAACCCAATCTTTCTATGCCTGGTACACATTAGTCCAGGAAACGACCATGTAACAGTTGTCATCAGTGACCGTTATTGGACTACAGACATGTGTAGTAACCAGATAGGTGCAGAGGTAATGCGGCGATCATCTCGCCGAGACATCATAATAATCGTACCTTGTATGGAGATTCCTTTGTACCTGGAGCCAATGATACGCCTCTACGTGTCATTCGTTTCTCATCTATGGAATGATCTCTACGTAGGTTTCCTAGACCTGTTGGATCTTATCCAACGGATCTCACGAAACCCTAAATGTGTCCCTATAAATATACATGCTTTTCATTAGAAGAGATCAAGTTCATCTTCTCCATTTACACACACACACACACACACACACACACACACACACACACACACACACTAAACCTTAATGTATGTGGATGTTACCCCGACTTTAAATAAACACTCTTATCTCGATGTTCTTACCAAATAAGAGAAACCAAACATACGATTAATATCTCCTCATATCATTAACTCATGTTATTCCTTGCTTTACAAGCCGTATGTAAACAAATAGTAATGTTACTCTTTTATTGGTTTACACGATACCAAAGGCTTATATACAACCATCAAAAGATTAATATCCTTTTAGGCTAGTGGTAATAAGGACGAAGAAGTGTTTTCCCTTTATTACCATGCATCTTCTTTATTGGGGACACCACACACGACGAGTCCCTTGGCCAAAAAATAGAGAAGTCAGTCTTGGGGGAAGACCGAGTTGTGGAAGGAAAAAAAAAGGGTTATGTGTGTGTGATGTTGGTTTTTGTGGGGTGTATTTGTGTTTAAGTGACATATGTTTGACTGTTTGAGTTGGAAGTTAGTTGACTTATTACATTATGTTGATGATGTTGATGGTGATGTTTGTTGTGTTGAAAAACTAATTTGACGCTTAGTTGACGATGATAATGTTGACCGCTATCACAACTAGGTTTAGTTTCAGGTTAGTAGCCGGTAATTCGAAAAGACCCATGGTATCTCTTTCTTTTGTTTTAATGTATTTATATAGTTAGTTTTCTTTTATCAAGCCCATAAAGCCTACATATTTTTTGGGCAAGATTCAAGCAACATGTCGTCTATCACTTGCAGGCGTAAGAGAAAGTTAAATTGTCATTCGTGATACACTTTGAATCATTATAATTCATTTTTAGTACGGAGTATAAATCATGCAAGTGTATGGTTTATACCTATCATTTTATGTGAGTAAATGTTATTGTACTATGTTCCTATTGTACTAGGGTTTTTAGCATTGCTTGTAAGACTGAAGGAGTGAAGGAAGTGAAAATCAATAGTTAGGTGCGCGGTGTTTCCTAAGAATATTAAAAGCTTTAGCGAATATCGTAGTTTGTGTTTATATCGTTGCATTTTAAATGTAAGAATTTAATACCATCCATCAAGACATTCCCTCCTCGAAGAACCCGTTTTATTCATATATTTTATATTTTTTTGGTAATACAAAGATCTAATATAAACAACCTCAAAAATGATGAACACCGAAGTATACACAATAAACAACGAACGATAAAATCTAAGCAACATATTGGGTACAATATCGTAAAAAAAAAAAACATGAGATTTATGAATCAAATCTCTATAAAGATTGATGCACAAGACATGCTTTTTACAAACCGTCTCATGTATATATAAAGGAGTACACTATAATAATTCCAATTTTGATTTGCACAAAACATTTTATGCTATAAATGGTTGTACAATTGTTATATGGGAGTAATTGATTTGTTTGAATCATGTTGTGTGCAAATAAAAAATATAAGTGTGCAAATCAATTTTCAAATTATAAGAGTAACTTAACACTAACTAATTTCATTATTAAAAGTTAGGTAATTACATAAAAAATAAAAATAAAAAATAATAATAATAATAAAAAAAGCTGGTGATACGAAAATTGAAGTTTAGGAAAATATAGAAAAACTTTCTTCTACCTTAAATTTTAATAAACGCAAATGTTACAACCTCAGACGAAAGAATATTCTAGCTATAGTATCAATATGGATTATAAGCAAGTCTAAGATGTAATCATGCATAAAAAAAACAACAAACTATACATTGTACTAAGCAAGTCTAAAAGATGTAATCATGCATAAAAAAACAACAAAATATACATTGTACTTTATTCGCTATAAAAGGTCACTAAATTTGAAACTTTAAGTGATCATATACTATTACCACAATTGAATAAATGATAAACTTTTAACCGATATCTTACCACATGAATGCTTTTTTAGTATAGAGATGCATTTGAATGAAAGATTAGAACAATTGAAAAATGATATATATATGTGCTTGAGCATCATATCATCGTGGTAGATATCAGAAGCAACATGCACGTGATATTGGCACGGCTCAATCAAAAAGCAACATTCAACACACTATTTGAACATCGGTTTCTTATTGAACCGAACCAATATCTCGTTCAACTGCTTCACCACAACTCAAAACACCAAGAGCAAAAAAAAATATATTGTTTCACCAAGTAAAAGCCCGAATAAATAAGCATGAGAATAACAGGAGGGTGGTGGTAGCATTGAAGGATTGATATTAATGAATTCAACTACCCAAACAATAGAATTAAGAAAAAGAAGAGGGAAGTTGGAATCTGAATTAAATGAATGTGCAGAATTTGCGAAAATATGTCACGAGACAATTCTTATACATTTAATAGAGGTGGGTAGTATGGTCACGCCAGAGGATGTTTTCCCTTATTTTTAACCTAAAGGCTTTTATTGCATCGTAATAAATATATGGATGGGACAAAACTCATTTTCAGATATTGGAATCAAATTCGAACCTAAAAGGTTATAGCATTGGTTCAGTTATTGGTATGAGTACGGCTTGCTTTTATCAAGTTTGGTTTTAATGGTTCATTTGTTACTATATGATCTTAACTCAAACTGAACCACATGCATAAGTGGTTATGCTTTTCCTAGTTTTAAATGTTTTGGTTCTTGTCTCTCTGCTTTAAACCTAATCAAGAGTATTCATGATGAAAGTACAGGTTATAAACTCATGAAAGAGTTATCTTTTAGGGTTAATTCTACTGTTAGGTAACGAACTTTCCAAAACTTTCAATGTTAGTTAATTTACTCTCAAAAATACTATGTTAGGTAACGAAACTTTAATGTTTGTTCAATGTTAGGTAATATTGGGTATTTTTGCAACTTGTGACCTGCTAAACCGGTAATTTGAAGGGTATATTTGTCCTTTCATATATCTTAATAATCTTCTTCCCTACACCTTTATCTCCAACCATCACCATCAAGATCCGCACAATCCCTATATTTAACTAACACACATACGCAATCAATACCTTTCAATTTAAATCCATTATTAACTTATTAACCATTTAAGAAACCATGGTTATGAAAATTAACGAAACCCCATATGAGAAATCAATCAAGATTTGTTTTTTTAATGAAATTAAGAAAACCCATTTGGGAATTTAAACAATCCTTGATTTTCTTGCAAAAAATAAAATAAAAAACAGATGAGACATCAATCAATATCTCGTTCTTTTCCTATTAGATAAATAAGTCAAGAAGTTTGACTTTTTATTTTCCTAAAATTATGGAACAGATTAAATGTTACATGAATCAATTGTTGGAAGGGCTTGAGCATTGTCACTCGCTTGGTGTAATGCATCGAGATATTAAAGGGGCTAATCTTTTAGTGAAAAGAAACAACCTTTGACTAGTAGAGTTGTGACGTGATGGTGCCGACCGCCTGAACTTTTTGTTGGGTTCAACTGATTATGAATTTTGTTGATTTATGGAGTATAGGGTGAAGATGGCATGGTGGTGGTAGAGTTGCCGACGGCGTGATGGCGGCAGGTGGTCGGCGGTAAGGTTGGTGGGTGAAGAGGTTGCTGTGTGTATTTGCTGTGGGTGGCAGTTTTTTATTCATTTGTATGAATTGTGGTCACGTTTTAAAAGCTGTTTCGGATTACTTCTCTTCAAAGATTGATGTGTTATCAGGTTCATGGAGTTATAAGGAAGACTTAATTTGTTGTGTTGGGGTTGATTCGTGATAATCCAACAGGAGATCGGTTGATCTATTGGAGTGATAAGGAGTTATCTGCCTATTATTTGGTTGCCCAAGAAAATAAGATAGAAGATAAAGGAGGTTGAAGATGAGGGTGTTTTTGTCATTTCACTGGTTTAAACATTCATTTGATAGTCAAAACGGTCATATTACCTAACATTGAACAAACATTAAAGTTTCGTTACCTAACATAGTATTTTTTAGAGTAAATTACCTAACATTGAAAATTTTGAAAAGTTCGTTACCTAACAGTAGAATTAACCCTATCTTTTATATTAAACATAATGAGTTTGTGTTTAGTATTGTTGTGAAATGAAGAAGGTTAAAATTTTAAATATAAAATTAAATTTGATGCATGTGTTATTCAGGATTTAATGTATGTGTTAGAAAAATTATAAATAATTTGTGCATGATAAAAATAATTTATAAAATAAAAAACAATTAGGAAAAAGACAAATAAAAATGTTAATGTTGTGAACAAGAATTGAAGGAATAAATATTCTTCTTATTGATAATTAACTATGAGATTTACAAAGAGTATATATAGACAAACATTAGGGCAAAAACCCTAATAGCTAACATGGGTCATGGGCCTATTATGGGTTATATGGACATCCACTAATAATTATCCATAACACTCCCTCTTGGATGTCCATATTGTTAATACGCTTAGGAAATGCTGCTTCATTAAAAACCTTGTCAGGAAAACCCAGTGGGACAAAACCATGACTAAGGACAAAAAGAGTGCAGCGCGTATTATCTCCCTCTGATAACTACATCACTTGATATAGGTCCACAAAATAATTACTTGAACGATAAGTGTTTTGTCGCCTTTGATGTAACATTTCTTGAATATGGCAAAGCATGCTATATTATCCACATGCGATAGTTGGTATCTCCTTTCCAGAATTGATGTATGGTTGAGGAAGTAGCCGCAATTGTAAGCTCTATCGAACGCTAGGAAATAGTGCCGCCACTTGTAAAAACATATCCAACTTGAGACCGATCATGGTAACTTAAACATATATCCTGCATCTGCAAAACTAACTAAACTTGTTTTGATGGGTTAGTAAAATATAAACCCATACCTCTTGCAAAAAACTAACTAAACTTGTTCAATTTAAGCTATTAGTATTCTCGAGAATCATAACACGTGATTTATGCATTCTATATCCCTTAAGGAATCTCAACATAAAATGAGCTCTTGTATTATCATGTTAGACACATTCTTATTTCTCATACTGCCAGACATAAAATTAATCTTTTCATCAGTTATTTGTGTCTTTACATTCATTGGCCATTTATTTATAAAACTGCACTTCTTGCAGATATCCAAGATCCTCACCTTGTATTTATCATGCGCATTATTATATACAATATTATCGACGTCGTTTTTAGTTCTTTTCGATTCCACACTTTACTAGACATTATATTCTATCATTTGTTGAGATCTCAAAATTTTTCACGTACCCGGGGTTTTCAATAACCTTCATGTCTAGTTTCTCTTTAAATATTATGGGGTCTTTATTACCTCGATTCGACCATCTTAGTTTTCTTAATTGCTCCATTTTATCTCTTTATTCGAGGACTTTTATTTGGAATCGATTATCTATCACGCTGCAGACGTGTCATAGACTTACTACCAATCATTAATTTTAATGTTGGGACACACATTATAAATGGAGCACTAGCAGCGTATGATCTAGTCACTTAATTTCGGTCACTAAATTTTTCTTATTCGTGTGAGGATCAACATCATAATTCATTCTAAATTTCCCGCTGCTCAATCTCTCCCTCTGAATGAATTATCAATTTCAACATCCCATTTCGCACAATTACAAAATCTCACATGCGAAATATGGTTTGTGACCAAAACCATTATAACGGGGAGGATTCATTATATATTGTTGGCAAGATGCGATTCATATATCATAACATGCCCCATCAATTAAAAGTTTTGTTCTCACAATATTATTGGCTTTGCAATCAACTGAAGACGTTTTATAAACGTTTCAACAAAAGCAATTTGCGTATGAACATGGGCTACTTTTATGTTCAACACTTATTCCAATAATCGCCCAATACTTAAAAGTATTCACCACCATTCTCAATAATATAATTTGAAAAACCGTGCTCGCATTTTATAAGTCGAGCCACTAATCACGCTAACTTTAAGTTGCGTATTTGATGATCATTTTGACGATGCATCGATTTTAAAACTCAAAATGATCTTTATGGCGGATGTATAGGCCTACATACACCCCTTTACATTCTTTCCAAAACTTCATAGGAAAAACTCTTTATTTTAACATGGTGATGATATATTTATAATGAACTTCCAATGAGAACAATCAAAACTATCTTTGAAGAAATATATGATTCTATACATTTCGCATCATCATTGACCCGGGATGATCCAATCGGTCATGCCAATTAATACAACAATCTTGGCTCATAAACTTATAGTTTATGACCACACATGCTTCTATTTCTCTTGACTTAATGTAAAAGTCGAATTATGTGGAGAACTTAGCACATCATTATATTTAAACTTATATTTCTCCAATCACATTTATATAAGCTCTGTGTGGCTTCTTACAATTATATTAATATGCAAATTAGCCTATTACAGTATCAAATAATAAAACACAATTTATACTAATAAAGTATGCCGTTAATCAATTAATCAAGTGTCATNCAAATGCTTCTATTTCTCTTGACTTAATGTAAAAGTCGAATTATGTGGAGAACTTAGCACATCATCATATTTAAACTTATATTTCTCCAATCACATTTATATAAGCTCTGTGTGGCTTCTTACAATATATTAATATGCAAATTAGCCTATTGCAGTATCAAATAATAAAACACAATTTATACTAATAAAGTATGCAGTTAATCAATTAATCAAGTATATTAAAACACAATTTATACTAATAAAGTATGCAGTTATACAAATTAGCCTATTACATGCAAACAAATAAAATCTCATAGTCACACATATGTATATTAAACCGAATATCACAATATAAGCCCACTAAAATCTCTTATTCTTATATTTAATAGCTCCGTTAGTCTTTAAGAATCTTGAAAACAATATTGCAAACTTCGAAATGTAACACAAAAATAATGCTCATATTTTAATTTAACTACCGTGTCAAGCAAGTCACACATATATAAGCAATAACATACATTTATCTATAGATCGATTCAACTTATACGTAACCATAATAATCATAAAATCAAACATGATAAATATGTTTCTTGCATAAGAACCAAGTTCAGCTATAATATTGATATTCTATTAACATGCATATTATCGAGTCGTCACTTTATTTATAATCACATTTTGTACAAATTATAGATTATATGCATATCAAAATGAAGATAATTCATATGTTATCTAATCATCCAAAATTGCAAAATATCATTAAAGTTTCATTATTTAATCTATAAAGTTAATTACGGAAATTTGATCGTTATACATAACTGACATAATTAAATCAAATCTATAATTTTACATAAAATACGATGATTAGGCAAAATATATGTCGCAAGACATGTTCAAAACTAATAATTTTATGCTCCATATGACTAATAACAATGTACGAATCCAAGATAATCATAAGTATACTCAATTTAAAAGTAAAAGAAACAAGCTTGCCATGTTGAGTCTTCATTAGTAACATGAGATGCAATTTATATAAGCACAATATAATCAAGAATATAAAAGATGACAAATAATCATCTAGCGTGTCACATAAATCTTAATAACCCAAAGATTGACGTCGTAGTCTCTTACAAGTTAAATAGGATAAACAGGTAGACCATATTTGGAATAGCAACAAATTAAACATATGGCTTAGACAAACTGTAAGTTAAGGGTTATCTTATATATACACAATTACAAGTAAATTAAAACAAAACTTTTAGCACATAAATGGACTATGATAGTAAACAGATGGCATATAATAGAAAATTATCATTATTTTCATTAATATTGCATGGCAAAATATATCATAATCACTCATATAAGCAAAAATAGATGTAACTACGACATGGAGTTGTTTTATTTTATTTATAAGGACTACAAAAATATATTTATGTTTAATGTATAGGTGGTGATGACAAATTGCGCAAGTTGAAGAATGTAAAACGATATGATCTGATTGATTTTGTGTCAGGTCTTTGGTTACACCGATTAAAAGAAAATATAGTAACATTAATAGGATTTGACAATAAATATAAGCAAATATTATACAGATTTAGTTAACATGTGGAATATTACAATTACAGGCAATGGTATCTTACAATTTATCAAATGGGTACCACACAAAACAAATGCATCATATTGTACATGACATCTTAAGTCATGCATATATTAAAACACATTAAATCATGAAAATAATAGACAGTATGCTTGAAACAAAATCTAGTATTATTAAGATTATTGAAAGTCGAAAAAAAAAAAAAAATAAAAAATAAAAAATAAAATCACACATAAGTCTACATATAGCAGTGTATATTCGAAGTATATTATATTGGATTGTGTGGTCTAACGTGAACGTTAAAGTTAGAATAATATATGGTATGGATTAGTAACAAATTAATGTATGGTAGTGGACAAATATATAACAATATATGGAGTAATAAGTAGATCATATGACTGTAGGTTATTAATAGATGAGTAACAAATTCGAACAGTGTTAATAAGTAGATCATATGGACGAAGACGTACCACGGTAATCGAGGATAAAAAAAACATAGAGCGTGCTGATAACGTATTGTGAACAAGAATTGAGGGAATGAATATTCTTCTTATTGATCATTAACTATGAGATTTACATAAAGTATATATAGACAAACATTAGGGCAAAAACCCTAATAGCTAACATGGGCCGTAGGCCTGTTATGGGTTATATGGACATCCACTAATAATTATCCATAACAGTTATTAATTTATCGAGTATTAATTTATAGAGGTTTTACTGTATTTAGTATTTACAATTCATTTTTAAGCATGTTTGGATCGATAAGACAAGGTGGCGCGCCTCGTGAGCATCATTATAACTTGTCTAACTACCTAAAGCTACACAACTCGTAAACAACCTTTGTAATGGTCAAAATAATCATCATAAAAATAAACCTTTCTATGTACCACCTCGTAAACACCTTTTACCGTTTGTTTTTTTTTTTTTTTTTTTTTTTTTTTTTTTTTTTTTTTTTTTTTTAACCCTTACTGTTTTTTCTATTAAGCGTAAAGGCAATACGGGTATATCAATCACGCTGACTAGTCGGTCAGTTCTAGCATTTCATATTTAAGTTGCAATTCTTGATATGTAATTACTGAAAATTAAATAAAAAAATAATGACTCATAAAACGAACCGACTTTGTTGTTACATATACGAGCGTAAATGAGTTGAGTCAAGTATTGCTGTAAAACCCTAAAATTCGAAAACCTGAAATTTCGTATAAATTTAAAATTTTTAGAAACCCTACGATACGTTATGATTAAAAGTAAATCTAAACTAATTTATTTCGGTCATATTAAATTTTCTTTTAACTAATAACTAAACGCATTTAAAGACTTTTTTTTGAGTTTAGCGTTTAAAGACTCCTAAACCCGATTCTTTAAAACAACCGATTTAAACCCCTATTAACTATAGAGGTGAGATCTATGCAAAACAAGTATTATTTAAAAAACAAATAAGTCAATCTCAACCATCCATCCACCTTTCATCTAATGGCTAAGATCAAATCAAAAAATAACAAAAGGATGGCAAAATTGGCATTTTATCTCATTTAATATAAAAACCCACTTTCCACCTTTTTTTAAAAAACAACATATCTTACAAACGGTAAATCTTCAAGCTTTGAAAAATATACCATCGCGACGAGAAAAAAAAATTATCTTTCTATAGATATGCATTGTTATATATACATTCGACGAACTTTTTTTTTCAAAATTCCGTCCAGAAAAATCCCACGGGATTCGTAAAAAATCCCATGGGATTCGTTAAAAGACGATTTTTTTTTTCAAAATTTCCGTCCAGAAAAATCCCACGGGATTCGTAAAAATCCCGTGGGATTCGTAAAAGACAAAAAAAATTTCAAAATTTCCGTCCAGAAAAATCCCACGGGATTCTTAAAGAAATCCCACATGATTCGTAAAGTAATCCCACAGGATTCGTAAAAAGATTTTTTTTTTCAAAATTTTCGTCCAGAAAAATCCCATTGGATTCGTAAAAAGACGATTTTTTTTCAAAATTTCCGTTCAGAAAAATCCCACGGGATTCGTAAAGAAATCCCACAGGATTCGTAAAAGATGTGTTGGGGTATAAAAGATCAAAGTACTGCTGGATATCAAAGTACTGCTCTTCAGAGTACTGCTGATGTATTAAAGTCAAAGTACTGCTAATGATCAAAGTACTGCTCGTTGATAAGTCAAAGTACTGCTCGAAGATAAAGACTGAATATATTGTTAGAATTAGAATATTATGTAATCTAGAATATTCTATAGTTAGGGATTGTATACTTGTCGTTCAAGTTATGTAAACCGACTAGGGTTTTCCTTGTGCCTATAAAAGGATCCCTAGGTTGGCATTAGAGATAAGAGAGTTTTACGAATACGATTTAGAGATAAGTTAGAGTTGTAATAGTCTGCATTCTACAAGCAGATTTAAGGTGTTAATATAATTAAAGTTTGGTTAATTCTTCTTAGCTTTGTTAAGTAATTCCGCATACTTAATAGAGTAATTCAGTGTTTCATTGTTAGTAGATTAGGACTTATCCAAGGCTACTAAACCCTTAACAAGCTATATAATAGTTTGGTCAGAGTATAACGATCCAACAAGTAGTATCAGAGCTTGTGTGGAAACTCTGATTAAGAAGAGACCCTAAACCCTAAACCTTAAACTAAATCAACTCAACAAAGATGTCAACATCTGAAACCCCTCAGATGACTTCCATCATCACAGTTCGCATTCCTATTGTCAAGAAGGGAGAGTATGATCTATGGAGCATGAAGATGAGGCAGTATATTGCTATGACTGATTCCTCTCTCTGGGATATCATTGTCAATGGCAACCAAGTCTTTGAAGAACCTGTGCATGTTGAAGGCCAACCAATACCACCTAAAGCTACTCTACCAGCTGCTGTCAAGAAGGCTCAAGACAAGGTTCTCAACATACTGCTGTCTGCCATACCTGACAGTCATCTACTTAAGTTTCATAATGCTCAGGATGCAAAACAGTTGTGGGCTGCTATCAAGACCAGATTTGGAGGCAATGAAGCTTCCAAGAAGATGCATACCAGTTTGTTGAAGCAGAAATTTGAAACCTTTGCTGTTGGAGAGAGAGAAGGCCTTGACTCTGCTTATGAAAGATTTCAAAATCTTCTAAGCATGCTAGAAATTCATAATGTCTCAGTATCTTCTGAAGATGCAAACTTGAAGTTTCTAAGAAGCTTGTCTACCATGGACTTTGATGAACTCTACAATACATTAAAGGTATATGAGCAAGAAACAACTGGGAAAACTAGTTCAATCTCACACAACATTGCTTTTGTGTCATCTACCAAAACAAGCAGTCCTTCTACCAAAAATACTGCTTATCATTCACAAAGTACTGTTGGCGAAACAACTGTACTTTCTACACCTAGTAGAGATTTTCCCACTCAATCAGCTTCACAAACAATCAACTGTGATGAAGTTGTATGCTCATTCTTTGCTCAACAAGCCACTCTACCTGTTACCTATGAAGAAGATTTGTTGCAGATTGAAGAAGATGCTTTGGAAGAAATTGATATCAGATGGCAAGTAGCTATGATCACTGCAAGGATCAAGAAGTTCATGAAGAAGACAGGAAGGGGTATTGATTTCAAAGCCAAACAGGGAATTGCATTTGACAAGTCAAAAATTGAGTGCTTTAATTGTCAAAAGACTGGTCACTTTGCAAGGGAATGTAGGTTTGCAAAATACCAAGCAAACAAGATGGCTGAGAAACCCAAACTAGAACTCAAGGAGCTTCCAGATTCTAAACCAAAAGCTTTGGTGGCTCAAGAAAACCTTTCTGAGGTTGACTGGAGTAATGAATTTGATGATGAACCAGTAACTTTTGGTATGACTGCCATGGAGGTATTTGACTGGAGTGCAGCTTTTGATGAAGAACCAGGATACTCTGCTGGAGAGCTTGGAGGTTGTGATTGGAGCTTGGAGGATGAAGATGAATCTGTTTTGCTAGCTTTGGTTGCCACCTCATCCACTTCACCTAATACTACTGAGGTATGCTCTAAGTGTAGTGATGTTTATCAAAAGGTTCTTACTGATTATGTGTCTGAAAGAGATAAACATAATAAGGCTAGGTCAGAAGTTTTAGGTTATCAATTGACCTTAGAAAACTTAGAAGCTAAGATAATCACTCATGAGGAAAATGAAGTAGCTTGGGCTGAAAAATATCAGCAACAGGACTACCAATTAAAATTAAGTGAATGGAAGTTAGGATGTAAGATATCAGAGGTTGAAAAACTCACTAAAGAAAGGGATGATTTGTTAAAAAAACTTGCTAGTTGGAAAGAGGCTGGTCTCACATATGTTAGTTTTTGTGAAAAACAGAGAAGGACAAATATTAAAACTGGTCTAGGATATGGTGATGAAGACAATTGCCTAGATGAGAATCCACCTAGTAATAGGGAAGAAGGTAGTTCAGAAGAGGTCTCCACTAGTGAATTTGAAACATGTACTGAAGAAAATACATCTAGTGATGATGAACCCATAAGCCCCACACCACCTGTGTTTAAAAAGGATGAGGGATATCATGCAGTTCCTCATACTGTTGGAAGTTTTCAACCACCTAGGAAAGATGTTTCTTGTTATGGAGTAGACAATCTAGAGTTTAGAAATAAACTTAAGGGTCAATCTAATCCAGATTCATTTGAAGTCAAAGTTGAGATTCTTAAGAATCATGGGAATACTGGGAGATCAGGGAATAATGTAAATGTTAAGAGTTCTACTAAATCTTTTCAAAAAACCAGCAGTACCTTCACAAAACACTTTTCAAAATACTGTTGATTTTAGAAACTCTTCTCATTTTTCATCTAGAGGTCACTCAGGTATGGGCTATTATCATAATAGAAAAGGATTTGGGTCCATGAATCAGAAGCTATGTTTTGTTTGTTATAGTCCTACTCATCTGATCAAAGATTGTAACTTACATTCAGAGTACTTAAGTCAGTACCCAAAGACCAACACTGCTCAAGATAGGCCACCAGTAACTAAACTAGTTTCACCCAAACCAGTTTGGAACTATTCTATAAGGGTCAACCATAGTAATTTTGCTACATCACCTAGGTACCCTCAACAGAAAAGGAATTTTTTCAAACCATCAGTACCTACAAGACAGTCCTTTCAAGGTACTGGTAAATCAAAAACAGTTCATAACCAAAAGACTGTTAGGAAACCTTAAACACCTCAAGGTACTGCTCATGTAATATCAAATGCAGTAAAACAAATATGGGTACCTAAACCTAAGAAGTCTTGCAATAGAGTACTTAAACCACAGACCACTACTCCCAAAGTTAAACAAATATGGGTCAAAAAGGGAAATACTGCAGGGGACAAATCAGTACTTTCAGCAAGTGTGGGTGAAGTAACAACTGTTGCAGGGGACAATAATGCTGTTTTTGAGCAAAAGAAAGTTATTGATCATGTTTATAAAAACAGTGGAAATTACATACTTAAAAATTTTGAGTATGTAACTCCACAAGGGGAACAAAAGTCAGTGATGGCTTGGGTTCCTAAGATGAACTAACTTTCTTATTCTTGTGAAGGGCAACCCAGAAGAGGAGCTTAAAGATCATTTAATTGTTGATAGTGGTTGCTCTGGTAGTATGACAGGAGTCAAGGAGATTCTGTCAAATTTTAGGTCATATTTTGGTGGCAAGGTTGCTTTTGGAGATGATGTTTCTGGAGGAAGGATTATTGGTAAAGGAACAATCAAGACTGGGAAGATTGATTTTGAAAATGTTCGTTATGTTTCAGAACTCAAGTTCAATCTCCTATCAGTTTCTCAGATTTGTGATAAAAAGTATCCAGTCTTGTTTCTTGAAATGAATGTCTGACTCTATCCCCAGAATTTAAGCTTGATGATGATAAATTGGTGATTCTGATAGCACCAAGGAACAAAGATGTATACAGCATTGATATGAAGAATATTCTATCTACTGAGAATGCTACATGCTTGGTAGCAAAGGCATCTATGGAAGAAGCACATCTATGGCACAGAAGACTAGGTCATGTAAATTTCATTTAGTCCTCTGAAACTTCAACAACATACATCTAACTGACATCGAGCTTATGATTTTATGGATTTTTTGGTAGATGGAAGCAGGCAACGAGGATGAACTCGTGGTCAATGTTGATGAACCTGATCCTGTGATCGATGTTGATGAACCCATGATCGATGTCGATGAACCAGTGATTGATGTTGATGAAGGCAATGAGCAAAATGAGGAAGTTCGTAATAGGAAGTCATTTGTATGGAAACATTTTACGTACAAAAAAGGTGCTATGAAACATCAATGCCCTTATTGCAAAAAATGGATAGCTTCTGGGACGAGAAAGCATGGTACTAGTGCAATGGGTAATCATTTAAAAAAGTCATGCCCAACGTCACCATTGTTTTTAAAAGTGATAGATAAGAAGAAACAATCTACACTTAGTTTTAAGCCATCAACTTTAGGGCAGTCGGGGGGGAGTACTTTGGTAACTCACACTTTTAGTCAAGAAAAATGTAGGAAATCCATTGCTAGAATGTGTATAAAAGACAACCAGCCTTTTAGTATTGTTGATGATGAGGGGTTTAAGGAATTGCTATGGGAGTTGAATTCTGAATTCGAAATGCCGTCTAGATGGACTGTAGCTAGAGATTGTTTATCTTTGTACCAAGATGAGAAACTTAAGCTCAAGCATCTTTTGAAAAATCAAACAGTGTGTCTTACTACCGATACATGGACGTCCGTTCAAAACTATAATTATATGTGTCTAACGGCCCACTGGATTGATGAAAAATGGAACTTGAATAAGAAAATTCTTAACTTTTGTCAAATATCAAATCATAAGGGTGTGACAATAGGAAAGTTGGTTTATCGTTGTTTACAAGATTGGGGTATTGATCGGGTTTTTACAATAACGGTTGACAATGCGTCGTCTAACGATGGTGCAATTAAATTTTTAAAAACTCTTCTTAAGGGACCTAATTCAGTGTTGGATTGCAAGTATTTGCATTTAAGGTGTTGTGCTCATATTATAAAGGTTCACACCCGTTGCTCCATCTTCTACTCCTACTTGTGTTGCTAGTCGCTTGAAAGTGGATATTGAGAGTGGTTTTGGAAAGTACATGGAAAAACGAGAAGGGATTAAGAATACTGAAGTTGATATCTATTTACGTGATGGGACTGAAAGAAGGGATGAGAAATTTGATGTCTTAGGTTGGTGGAAACAAAATTCAGAGAAATTTCCTATACTATCTCAAGTAGCTAGGCATGTTTTAGCAATGCCAATATCTACGGTTGCCTCGGAGTCGGCATTTAGTACCGGTGGTAGGGTTATTGATAAGTTTAGAAGCTCTCTTACCCCAAAAACCGCGGAAGGTTTAATTTGCACTCAAGATTGGTTACGGTCCACACCGGCTGATGTGGAAGATATGCAACCTAACGGCCAACAACTCGAAGACCTCGTGGAGAATTTGGCTAAAATTGAACTTGGTAAGACAATTATATCCTTCCAGTTTCTTTTGCTTTTGAATGCGAACATACTGTTAATATAAACGTTTCTTGTTGCATATATTTCGTATTGATTTAAGTCTAATAATCTATTTCTTGGACGATTGAAGTATGGGTATATATGAAAATTACTAATATGTTATATGTTACATTTTTGTAGAGATGTTTTCAACCCGCAAAAAACCATATAATGAGTCTTCGATGAATGAAGATGTGAACTGATGCATGACCAAGAAGGCAAGAAGGCAAGAAGCAAGTGATGAAATGTTATGCGTTCAAACTTTTGATTATATTGATTACGTAACAATGCATGTAATTTTGAATTGTGTCTTTACCTAGTTACATGTAACTTATAAACTAGTAATCATTTGCTTTTAGTCTTTGAACCTTTAATCAACTACGAAACTTATCATCATCTTATTTATTTCACTTACCACAGTTGATTAAATGCATTGTTATAATAATGTGTTCAAAATTACTGCTGGGTTCAAGCCCAAATTACTATTGGGTTCAAGCCCAAAATTACAAGAAGGATAAATGTGGTGTGGTGCGGTTAAAACCGAAAAAACCCACAACGAAAACCGAAACCCACAACATCCGAAACCGCAAAATCCGCATGGTTTCGGTTTCTACTTTTATAGAAATCGCAATTGCGGTTGTGGATCGGTTTTAGTCAAAACCCGCACCGAACCGTCCCATGCTCACCCCTACTTACCTCAGCCACCAAACCTTGAATTCTCAGCCGTACGAATAAATCTCAACCAAACCTTGAATACCCTTTTGGGTGTCCTGATTTCGAAACACAAATCACAAATACAAACGATACACTTTTCGCGACCCTTATAACCCAAATGTAAACGATCATTTTGACTTTGAGTTCGTTATGGGTTCTTGGCTTCAAGATTTTGAAAAAGTATCAGGTAGGTGTGTTCGTTTTTCATTTTTGTTGTAGATTAAGAACCAATCGGATTTATGGTGATAGAGCATTTTAACACTGATTTCAATATAGTCTGATGATTCATAGTGGAATATAAATAGAGGAATATGGAATATAGATAGAGGAATATAGTTTAAAATGGGGTTTTATTTTTCTAATGAACAATATCAATTTTTTTAATGAACAATATCAAGCCTGTAATATTTTTGTAATTGGATTATAGTGTACGAGTACAAAACAATAATTAGTAGGGGTTTAACTTTATTATTAACCCGTAATTTTTTCTGGCCAGTAATTTTACTTTGTAAATGTTATATAGCAAGGTTGTCAAAACCGTGATTCTGATTGTAGGATCGTGCGATCCTACGATCTTACATATAAAAAACGAGCAGTATCGTAGTAGAATCTTAATTTAATCAGGATCGGTCAAGGATTGTAGGATCGCACGCAGGATCGTAGGATCGTAAACGATCCGATCCTACTACAAGCCCATATTTTTATCTCAAGTGGAGCAAGATCGGTGTAGGATTATAGGATCGTACACAAGATCGTAGGATCGTAAACGATCTGGTACTACTAAAAGTTAATGTTTTTAAATATTTTACTACTACGGTACTTGAGCATTTAACTTTTTCTTTTATTATACATTTAGATTCAGTTTATAATATATACAATATTATATAGAAATATATGGAAGTACAAAACAACAACCTTTATACAAAATATAATCTTACGATCTCGATACGATCTTACGATTACGATCATGTAAACCGAAAACGATTATAGGTAAAATCTCAATATACAACCTTGTTATACAACATAATATAATATAAGGGTTTTTTTAACTTGTGCCATAGGGGTACAAGTTAAGCAGACTAAAAGTACATCAAAAGTACACATGGACTCACATAAAAGTACATTTGTATGTACTTTTATGTGGATCCCTACCTACTTTTTCGTGAGCCCTTATGTACTCTTTATGTGCTTAACTTGTGCCCCTAGAACACAAGTTAGAAAAACCCATAATATAGACTAAAATACACCATTGGTCCCTAAACTTTCCACGAAACATCGCCATGCACCCTAAGTTTTGAAAAATGTCTCCGTGTGTCCCTCCTCAGGTTTTTTGAGGCCGATTGCGTCCTTTGACCCGTTTTCCGTCGGTCAACGTTGTTGCCTTCCGTTACATTTTGTTTTTAGCACAAGGGTAATATCGTCATTATGTAACTACGGTATAGCAACTCCGTATTACTTCCACATGTCATATCCCTTTTCCCGCCCCATAAACACATAGACGGCCTCTTTTATTCGTCCCAAAACTTTCGTTACAAGAATTATCACAATTCACAAACCCTCATTGCATGTTATTGTGATATTTTGAGTAATTTCAAAACATGGATTTTATTCTATGGAAAGTAAGAAGAGATCCAGGTTATCGAGTTGATGATACGGTTCTGTACAACTCTGCTAAGAAAAAATACGATACGTTTTGTCGCTATAATAGTTGGAATTTCTAATTGGGGTATATCTCAATTTGTTATTAAGGTTTGATAATGTCCTTTGGTATGTTGATATGTGATGCATTTTGAAAGTTTTAAATTTATAATACTAATTTTACCGAATCCTTATTACTCAAAACACACGGGTAAAAGTATAACCCTCGTTTATAGTAAAGAGTTTTGGTAAGACCAGGTCGTTCTACAGGGACTGAGGTTTGCTCTTATGTATCAATTAACTAATCAAGATGATTTAGAAGACTTATGCAGTTGTTTTGAAATTAAAATTTGAGACAGATATGATTACTTGGATAGTTCTTATAACTCAGTGATGGCATATGATAATGATCTCAATGGTTTTTAAAAAATGAGTAGTTGTTTTCGTCAAAATAACGTTTCATCAGTTAACGTTTGTGATTCAAGACTTATGTCTGCTAGTATTTAAACGTGTGGTTAAAAAGTATAAGTACTAGTTGCAATATTTCAAGCTCTATTGTTTATTTCAATACAAAAGCGATTTCTCCTTCAATTGATCAACACACATAGACATATGTTGAAAACCATAAAATACTACCCGAATCTTTCGACCCTTTTCAAATAGTAATTATAATCAAAGAGATAAACAACGGTAATAAGTTTAGAACACAGTAAGGTCGTAACATAAACAGGAAATCAACAAGAGATCATAACCGTAACCAAACACTTTATTATATTAACATATCCAAGCAACCATAAGGAGTTTAGCCTAACATGACTGTAATAATAATGCTTACAGTGGTAATATCGTACGAAATGATCAACATACTTTCTGAATTAATGTAATGAAGAAGCTACCGTCACTAGCGATCACCACAATTAATATCGAGACAGTATTACAATGCTTTTAGAACTGTGACTTAATTTCTATCGCCCCAATGATTTGAACACGAGATGGAATATTATCAGAACTTTGTTGGTTGTTGGGAGGAGTGTTGGTGTCAAAATGAGGCGAAATGAGCCTCTATTTATAGGCAGAGGTTGACTGGCCATGTACTGAAATACGCCGCAAATGAGTAAAAGACCGGCCTGCTTTACATAGAATGTCAGCGCTCTAGGAGATAAACAGCGGCGGCCTTCAAGAGTTTTCTTGGAGCCAAAGGGTCATTAATAGAGCTGAAGGCCGGCGTGCTTGAGATATAAGATCGGCGCACTTTGCTTGTTTTGACTTAGATTATAAAGGATTATGTTCGCCCCCGTAACCGGCGCACTTGAGACAAAAGCACGGCGCTCTTCTCTCTAGGAATAGGCTTTATCATAAGATTATCTTGGATTTGCACATTTTGCCTTGGTTCATGAAGATCTTTGTCTAGAGGACCTGCAATGTATTTTCATGCAATTAAGTATCGAAAGTCCTTACAAATCATATAGAAACTAACAAATAACGTTATATAAAATATGTATAATTCGAGCGTCATCAAATCCCTTCACACTTAGCTATTGCTTGCCCTCAAGCAATGTAAGCGACAAAGTAGATTAAGGATTTTGAAAGATAGATTCTTGAAGGAAAATTATTTGTTAGAGACAAAGACATTTCATAAATGGCATCAATACATATAAGCTCACCTCACATAGGTTTTATTTAAATTCACACAATTTCGCTCAATAAGGTGATTATATGGGAACACTCAATTTGCACAAACATAAATCAAGAAAACTACCATAGGCTTGTATAAGATACGTAAACATAACCGTTGCGGCATGAGCACCAAACAAATATATCAAAAGAAGGCAAAATAAGGCTTATTTTGTTTCATGGATAAGGGATAACTTGGGTGTTTGTGTTTGAGAGATATAACAGCCACAATGATTCACTAAACCATACTATCGCTAGCCAACATCACTTTTCACTTTATTTTTTCTTTTTTTAGGCATATATATTTTTCTTGCCTTTATTCATCATTTTTTATACTACTAGTGGCTAGCAAATAGAAGGATAATAGAAAAAATGCTTTGATTTATTTCCGGCTGATTATTTTGGGATATGAAATAAGGATAAGGGTTGATTTTGGTGAATATTTTGCCTTTTCATCATCTATATTTGTCTATAAATTAACCTCACTGCGATTTAGTAAACGATATACATGCACAAGTTCTAGAGTTAAAATGAATTACCGGCACGCTCATATATCATGAAACAGGAAGTGCAAAAATGCTATACACTTCATATAAAGGCTAAGAATATTCTCACAATTTAATGGGATTTGTACTTGTGCTAGATATGTATTGATATGCCTTGCATTTTTTTTTATCAAATTTCTAATATAGAACCTAAATTTTTTTGAAAAGTAGAGCAAGCAATAATGTGGAATACACTCGACTTATCCTATTTGTCCTCCCTCCACACTTAAGATGAGCATTGTCCTCAATGTGAAAGACTGAATATAATAAAAATAGGTTAATCGAGAGAAAAGATCGAAACTTCCCGGGGCAAAGGAAGATGATGTAATAGATTTGTCAGCAAGCATCCTTATAAAACCTGCAAAAATAAACAAACACAAAAATATTTTTGGATTTTTTTTAACCAAATAATGCTATAACACCTCCATAAAAAAATGTTTGAAAGAAAAATCACAGGTTGTTTCCCGAGAAGCGCTTGTTTTTTAAGGAGTCTTAAGCTAGACTCACAAGGGTGTACGGTTTTAAGTTTTAGGGAAGAAGGGAGTGAGTTCCGCCCTTCGATCATTGTAACTTTCTTCTTCATGATATAGTTTAAGTCTGTGGCCATTTACAATAAAAGTTTTATCATCTTTTGCATATAATTCCACATATCCGGATGGATATTGGTGTTTTACCATGTATGGTCCAAGCCAACGGGATTTTAGTTTCGGTTGTTTGAATTTATATTTTAAATGAAATAGTAGTACTTTGTCTCCTTTGTTGAATTCTTTACGGATTTTAAGTTTTCGATCATGCCAGATTTTTGTTCTTTCTTTATATAGTATAGAATTTTTATAAGCATGTAAACGGAATTCGTCTAACTCATGTAATTGAAACATACGTTTTTCTCCAGCGGCTATCAAGTCGGTATTACAATTTTTAAGTGCCCAATACGCACGATGTTCAATTTCTAGCGGCAAATGAAAAGCTTTTCCATATATTAATTTATAGGGCGTTTTTCCCGTAGGTGTTTTGTATGCTGTGCGAAAAGCCTACAGAGCGTCATCCAATTTTTTAGACCATATAGCAGGATTGTCTTTTACAGTTTTTTCAAGGATTCTTTTTAAGGCTATGTTTGTGTTTTCTACTTGACCATTAGTTCGAGGATGGTTTGAGGTAGAAAAACGTAGTTTACACCATACTTCTTCATTGCTTTTTCCATCATTTGATTACAAAAATGTGTTCCTCTGTCGCTGATTAAAGCTTTTGGGACTCCAAAACGACAATAGAGTTTTTTAAGAAATGTTATAACGACTTTTGCATCACTAGTTTGAAGAGCTTGGGCTTCTGCCCATTTTGAGACATAATCAATAGCTACCAGTATATATTCGAACTTATGGGATTTTGGAAAAGGACCCATGAAATCTATACCCCATATGTCAAATATCTCACATACTTGTATATATTTTAAAGGCATTTCATCACGTTTTGATATATTTCCAATTTTTTGACATGCATCGCAAAGTTGTACTAAGGTTTGAGCTTCTTTGAATATTGTTGGCCAATAGAAACCAGATTCTAGGACTTTTCTGGCCGTGACGGATGGTACATAATGTCCACCAGTTGGTCAATGATGACATGCATCTAGAATTGATCGGGTTTCAGATCCTGCCAACATCTTCTTATGATCCCATCAGGACATATCTTAAAAAGATGTGGCTCTTCCCAAAGAAAGTTTTTAAGATCGGAAAAGAATTTTTTCTTTTGTTGGTATGTCATGTTTTTATGTAGTATTTTTCCAACCAAATAATTTTCAAAGTCAGCAAACCAAGGTTCTTTGTCAGAATTTATTTTCATTAGAATTTCTTCTGGAAAGTAATCATTTATTTCAAATTCTTCATCATCACCATCTTGTTTCTCAATTCTAGATAGGTGATCTGCTGCAACATTATCAACACCTTTTTTTATCTTTTATTTCAATATCAAATTCTTGTAAGAGCAAAACCCATCGTATGAGACGAGGTTTGGCGTCTACTTTTTTAAATATATATTTTAAGGCTGAGTGATCTGTGAAAACAGTTGTTTTAGATAGAACGAGATATGATCTGAATTTATCAAATGCAAATACAACAGCCATTAGTTCTTTTTCTGTTATTGTATAATTTTGTTGGGCTGCATTTAACGTTCTACTAGCGAAATAGATTGGATGAAAATGTTTTTCTTTTCTTTGGCCAAGTACAGTAAAACCTCTATAAATTTATACTCGGTAAATTAATAACCTCGATAAAATTAATAATTTGTCTAGTCCCAACTTGAGACCAGTACAAATTTAGACCTCAATCGATAAAATAATAAGATAATAAATTTTTTGAAACCACAATGTATATATATTGGTCCCAACGAGACTATAAATTAATAATTACTAAAAAAAATCTCATATATTTGTACTACATATAATGTTTGTATCCCATTTCTTGAAAACTAGAAATTCTTGAATACTTAAAATTTATTTAAAGAAACACACGATTTAAAGAAACAAACAAAAATATAAAAATGAACTTGAGAATGCATTAATGTAAAAGTTGACTTGAGAATACATGAAACTGAAACACGGTTTATTAATACTAGACGAGTACACGTGTATAGCAAATGAATTTTAAAGCGTCATACAATTATAATTATATTTGGGTTAAGTGTATTGTATAACGTTTTGTGTGACACTGCCGCTATAAAATCCATTGATATGAACAGGTACTTGTCTAATATATATATATATATATATATATATATATATATATATATATATATATATATATATATATATATATATATATATATATATATATATATATATAGGTCATACGTAATTGGAACTTATACAAATTCAATTAAGGTCATACGTAATTGAAACTTGTCCCAACGAAACTTACTTTTTTCTTATTTAAAAATAATGAACTTGACAAATTCAATTAATTTGGTGAATGTGAATTCATAAAATGTTAGTTTGAACTTGTTTTTCTAATTTATTTTTCATCTCTAACTAATATACATTGTAACTAGTATATTGGACTTGAAAATTTAAAGGTCATAAGTAACACCTTTCTAAATTCATAAATTATTAATTTATCGATATATTAATATCTCGCTAAATTAATAAAATATCTCGGTCCTAACACTATTAATTTATAGAGGTTTTACTGTACGGCTCCAACAGCACTTTCACTTGCATCACACATTAGCTCAAATAGAAGATTCCAATCTGGACTTGCTATAATATGTGTGCATGTGAGTTTTTCTTTTAATGTTTCAAACGCTTTTATGCATTCTTCATCGAATTCGAATGGGACATCTTTTTCAAGTAATTTTGTTAGAGGTTTAGTTATTTTAGAGAAATCTTTTATAAATCTTTGGTAAAAACCGGCATGTCCAAGAAAACTTCTAATACCCTTGATATTAGTAGGGGTGGTAATTTTGCTATTACTTCGATTTTTTACTTTGTCAACTTCTAATCCTGCTCTAGACACTTTATGTCCGAGCACTATTCCTTCTTTAACCATGAAGTGACATTTTCCCAATTAAAGAATAAATTAGCTTCTTTACATCTTTTAAGCATTTTACTCAGGTTGACTAAACAACTTTTAAATGAATTTCTGAAGACAGAAAAATCGTCCATGAAAACATCCATAGATTCTTCGATCATGTCATGAAATATTGCAATCATGCATATTTGGAATGTAGCAGGTGCATTACATAAACCAAAAGGCATACGTCTGTAAGCATATGTTCCGAAGGGACATGTAAATGTTGTTTTTTCTTGGTCGAGAGGATCGATTGGAATTTGAAAGTATCCATAAAAATCATCGAGAAAATAAAAGTATTCGTTTCCTTTCAGTCTTTCCAACATTTGATCCATAAAGGGTAAGGGGAAATGATCTTTGGCCGTAGCCTCATTGAGTTTTCGATAGTCAATACAAACTCTCCAACCAGTGATTGTTCTGGCGGGAACTAACTCATCATTCTTATTTGTGACCACGGTGATACCACCTTTCTTTGGCACACAATGAATTGGGCTTACCCACGGGCTATCGGCTATGGGATAAATGATTCCAGCATTTAGGAGTTTTATTATTTCCTTTTTTACTACTTCTTGCATATTAGGATTTAACCTTCTTTGTTTTTGAACAGCTGGTTTCTTATCATCCAACATCTGTATTTTATGTTTGCAAAATGAAGGACAAATTCTAGGAATGTCTGAAGTTTTCCAAGGAAAAGCTCGTTTATGATTTTTAAGAACTGTGAGTAGATCTGCTTTATTCTTTTCTGAGAGTTAGAAGATATTATAAATGGGAGCAAAGATGTTCCTTTGAGATAAACATACTCCAGATGTTTAGGAAGTGGTTTGAGTTCGAGATCAATTGGTGGTTCTTCGATAGATTTCTTTGTTTTGTAATTTGAGTTGAAAGTTATTTGTTCGAAAATGATTTCTTCTTCATCGTCGGTGTTAATTTCTTCGCTCATGGCAATAAATTCTTCAAACTCAGCATAGAGTTCTTCTTCGAGAATCGTTCCTTGAATTGAATGAAGAATATCATCGTTTAGCAAATTGTCAAAATCCTCCTTGAGAATTTCGTCAATGACGTCTATGCTAAAACAAGTGTCATCCTTAGAGTAGGAATGTTTCATGGCTGAATCAATTGAAAAAGATATTCTTTCTTCTCCAACTCCTAAATTTAGTTTTCTTTGTTTAACTCTGATTATTGCGTCAGCAGTATGTAAGAATGGTCTTCCTAGAATTAGAGGAACCTTGCTGTATTCCTCCATTTCTAAGATAACGAAGTCAACAGGAAATGTGAATTTGCCAACTTCGACTAGCATATTTTCTGCTATTCCAACCGGGTATTGAAAAGAACGATCGGCTAGTCGAACACTCATTTTAATAGGTTTGAGGGTTTCTAGAGAAAGTTTAGCATAGAGAATATGGCATGAGATTAATACTTGCGCCAAGATCAGCCAAAGCATTACAAGAGAATGTTTTACCGAAATTACACGGAATAAGAAAACTTCCGGGATCTCGAATGAGATTAATACTTGCGCCAATATCGGCCAAAGCATTACAAGAGAATGTTTTACCAAAATTACGCGGAATAAGAAAAATTCCGGGATCTCCTAATTTTGGTGGAACTTTATTTTGGATTATTGCTGAAGATTCATTGCTTAGAAAGGCTGCGGATATTTGTTCTATTTTGTTTTTGTTACTAACGAGTTCTTTAAGAAATTTACCATAATTTGGCATTCCGGCAATAACATCGATTAACGGAACATTGATTCGAACAGCACGAATCATATCTAGGAACTTCCCATATTGAGCTTCCGTTTTCTCTTTTCTAAGACGTTGTGGATATGGAATTTTTGGTTTGTATGGTTTCAAAACAGGTGTTTCAAAAATTTCTTTCGTTTTAGTCTTTTTCTGAGTTGATGGTTCCTCTTCTTCCTCACTATCAAGTTCAAAAGAAGGTTGTGTTTGACTAGGATTGGGAGGTGGTTCATATGAGGTACCATGTCTAATTGTTATGGCATTTACATGCTCATGACGAGCTGGTGGTGGTTGATAAGGCCTAGAAGTACTATTTCTTGGGTTAGGTGTAGTGTTACAGGGAAGGGATCCTGGTGGTCTATTATATTGTTTTTCAGCAAGTCTATCGAATTTTTCTTCTAGATTTTGGATTGAATCTTGGTGGTTTCTCGTGGTAGATTCAAGTTTGTCCTTGAGATCATTGAAAGTGTTTTTAACGAACGTGTTCGTGGATTGTTGTGACTTAATNAAGGCCTAGAAGTACTATTTCTTGGGTTAGGTGTAGTGTTACAGGGAAGGGATCCTGGTGGTCTATTATATTGTTTTTCAGCAAGTCTATCGAATTTTTCTTCTAGATTTTGGATTGAATCTTGGTGGTTTCTCGTGGTAGATTCAAGTTTGTCCTTGAGATCATTGAAAGTGTTTTTAACGAACGTGTTCGTGGATTGTTGTGACTTAATGAATTCACTCAATTTTTTTTGAATATCAGGTTTTTCTTCAGAATATGATCGAGGTTGATCACGATTATAATCGGCTCTATCATTAGATCGCCATTTGTCATTATCTCGATTACGATAGTCATTGTAAAAATGAGATCGTCTAAATGTTTGCATGAATTTGGCTTCCTCTTCTCGAGACATAGGTGTGTCATCATCATTGCAAATTGCAGTTGAGTGATTTCCACCACAATTGTTGCAAGATTCACGTTTCTCTTTCATTTCTCTGTACTGAGCATCCATTTTGATGGCCATGGCATCCATTCAAGCCATAATTTTGTCAGTGTCATAAATACTACTGCCTTCATCGGCGAAAGCAACAGTTTTGCGAAGTGCGGATTTGGGTTTTTGGTCTTTAGCCCAATCAAGTTTAAGTAAGACTTTTTCTTCGAGTAATTGGTAGGCTTGATTTGGTGTTTTATATAGGAAAATTCCTCCTGCAGCAGCGTTTAAAGCTTCTTGTGTACTCTCGTCAAGTCCATGGTAAAAGATTTTAATTATATTCCCTTTACTTAGATCATGTCCATGACAATTCCTGAGCATTTTTTTCATTCGTAACCATGCTTCGGTTAAAGTTTCTCGATCTTTTTGAGAAAAAGCATGAATTTTACCGAGAAGTCGGTCGGATAAGGCTGGGGGAAAGAATCGACTTATAAAAGCGGTACGAAGTTCATTACATGTTGCTATGGTTCCTTCGTCGAGTTCATCTAACCAGGTTTTTTCTTCTCCGATTAGGGATAATGGAAACATCATGAGCCGGACGGCTTCATTTTCGGTTTCTCCGTATCTGAACATTCACAAATTTCAAGGAATTCGTGAATGTGTGTGTGTGGATCAGTTTTTGTTCTACCATCAAATTGATTTCCTTTAACAAGGGTAAGATGGTTTCCTTTGATGGCAAACTCATTAGCAGTGTTGGGTAGAGTTATTGCGGGACCAGGAGTGGGAGCAACTGTTCGTTCATTTGCCCACATAGGTTCATTGTCGGTTTCGTCCATTGGATCGTGAAGATTGATAAATTTGATAAAGAATCGATAAAGAGAGATATCGTCAAAAGATGGAACTACCTCTTTAGGAGTTTCGGGTCTTAAGTCTTTTTGTGATATTGGTACTCATTTGTTTCGTCTACGTCTTTGATTGATTGTTCTTTCAGGTTCAGGTAAAGGACTGATTAGTTCTGCGTTGGATGATCGTGTGACCATCCAATGTTGGATTTATNACTACCTCTTTAGGAGTTTCGGGTCTTAAGTCTTTTTGTGATATTGGTACTCATTTGTTTCGTCTACGTCTTTGATTGATTGTTCTTTCAGGTTCAGGTAAAGGACTGATTAGTTCTGCGTTGGATGATCGTGTGACCATCCAATGTTGGATTTATGATGTTTAGAACAACTGAAATTTAATTCGGATGAACCAATTTTCAGTCTCTGAGGTAATAAACACGGCGTACTCAGGTGATAAGTGCGGCGTGCTTCTGGGTTGAAGTTTGAATTTTTTGAATTTTAGTTTTCCAAAAAAGCGGCGCTTTTTTGAAAAAATCGCCATTAGCGTGGTGCAAGAGCGGCGGTTTCAGTTGAAAACCGGCGGTTATTTAAGACAGATTAGATAATTTTTGTAATGTAACACAGAAAAGTAATCTAAATGCAACTAAAAAACGATTAAACAATTAATAAGAGAGCAACTACTAGTCCCCGGCAGCGGCGCAAAAACTTTGATGCGTTTTGAAAGTTTTAAATTTATAATACTAATTTTACCGATTCCTTATTACTCAAAACACACGGGTAAAAGTATAACCCTCGTTTATAGTAAAGAGTTTTGGTAAGACCAGGTCGTTCCACAGGGACTGAGGTTTGCTCTTATGTATCAATTAACTAAGCAAGATGATTTAGCAGACTTATGTAGTTGTTTTGAAATTCAAAAATGAGAAAGATATGATTACTTGGATAGTTCTTATAACTCAGTGATGGCATACGATAATGATCTCAATGGCTTTTAACAAATGAGTAGTTGTTTTCGTCAAAATAACGTTTCATCAGTTAAAGTTTGTGATTCAAGACTTATGTCTGCTAGTATTTAAACATGTGGTTAACAAGTATAAGTACTAGTTGCAATATTTCAAACTCTATTGTTTATTTCAATACAAAAGCGATTTCTCCTTCAATTGATCAACACACATAGACATATGTTGAAAACCATAAAATACTACCCGAATCTTTCGACACTTTTCAAATAGTAATTATAATCAAAGAGATAAACAACGGTAATAAGTTAAGAACACAACAAGGTCGTAACATAAACAGGAAATCAACAAGAGATCATAACCATAACCAAACACTTTATTATATTAACATATCCAAGCAACCATAAGGAGTTTAGCCTAACATGGCTTTAATAATAACGCTTACAGTGGTAATATCGTACGAAATGATCAACATACTTTCTGAACTAATGTAATGAAGAAGCTACCGTCACTAGCGATCACCACAATTAATATCGAGACATTATTACAACGCTTTTAGAACTGTGACTTAATTTCTATCGCCCCAATGATTTGAACACGTGATGGAATATTATCAGAGCTTTGTTGGTTGTTGGGAGGAGTGTTGGTGTCAAAATGAGGCGAAATGAGCCTCTATTTATAGGCAGAGGTTGACTGGCTAGGTATTGAAATACGCCGCAGATGAGTAAAAGACCAGCGTGCTTTACATAGAATGTCGGCGCTCTAGGAGATAAACAGCGGCGGCCTTCAAGAGTTTTCTTGGAGCCAAAGGGTCATTAATAGAGCTGAAGGCCGGCGTGCTTGAGATATAAGATCGGCGCACTTT
>LBNU01037967.1:5015-53318 GCA_014162995.1 Artemisia annua | reverse complement strand
TCAGTTGAAGAGTTGGATGTTCTTATGTATGAATTGGGTTACGACCTAGGTCAAAAAAATTACTATTACTTTGTTAAGCCTGGTAGTAATTTAGACGATGGTTTATATAGCTTAAGTGAGGCTGCGAATTTAGAAATATTGAAAGATCTTGTTGAAGACCATAAGATGATAGAAGTTTATGTTGAAAACGGTAAGACAAGTTTGGATATTGATGATATGTCACCAAAGTCAATTAGGACAATTATTGCTGAGGTGGATGCAGCAAAGAAGAATGCAGCCCTTGCTATTATGCCATATTGCTCAAAAAAATTGTTCTTAGAAAACATTGTTAAAAAGCCTGTGGTAGAGGGTTTAAGTCAAGTCAGTCAACCACCTTTGGAAGTCAATACTTTGGTAGAATCTACTGAGGTGCTAGAAATTGAACCCTTGATGATCATAGATACACATGTTGATCATATGCAAACAGATAGTCATGTTAGTGTTACTGAGGTGCTAGAAATTGAACCCTTGATGATCATAGATACACATGTTGATCATATGCAAACAGATAGTCATGTTAGTGTTGAGCATAGCCAAACAGATAGTCCGGTTAGTGTTAACCATAGCCAAACAGATAGTCCGGTTAGTATTAACCATAGCCACAAAGGTAGTCCTGTTTCTGTTGACCATAGCCACGAAGATAGTCCGGTTAGTGTTGACCATAGCCAAAAAGGTAGTCCTGTAGAGGTATATGAAACTGAACAAGAGTTTGGTCATCTAGATGAGGAAATACATACACCTGTCGAGCGTATGCGAAAAGGCAAATCTATAAACTTATGTGAGATTGATGAAGACTTAGGTGATGAAAATGTGAGTGAAACAGATACTTCTGAGAGTGATGTCGATGATATAGAGAACAATCAATATGGAAACATAGTTGTTGATGAAGAGAATATTTTTGACGAGCCTGATGTTGAGGTTGCTATGTTCAAATTGATTGACACTCCAGAGATACACACTATAGGTAGTTCTAGCCAGATACCAGATGATTTTTCTAAGAAAAATGAAATTCAAGAACTCTTGAATGATGATGACTTTGCAAGTGGTTCTGATAATGAGGTTGCATGTAGTAAGGAAGAAAAAGATGAGGGCATACAAGAAACAAAAGTTAACTGAGGCACAACAAGAAGACAAAGAAGTATTTTTTTTCTGTGGTCAAACCTTTTTAACTGCAAAAGAAGTGAAAGATAAGATCAACCTGAATTCAATACAAACTCGGAGGAAATTGCAACTCATTAAAAATGACAAACAAAGAATTAGGGCTAGGTATATCGGAACAACACCAGCGTGTGGTACAAGTGGAAGTATTGGACTTGGAACAGTACCAAAGAGGAAAACTGGTGCGTTGGCTAGAGGTCGCGGAAGGGATGTATATTTGCGATCAAAAAAGGAGGAACCAACACATTGCCCATGGTTGTTATATGTAGCAAAAGATACACATAAAGATGTATGGAGTGTTAGAACTTTCAAGGATGTACACAAATGTTTGCAATCTAGAGAGATCAAAGCTTGTGACTATAAGTTTCTCTCAAAGCAAATACTTGACCAAGTTCAAGTCAATCCAGATATTCTGTTGGGGTATAAAGATCAAAGTACTGCTGGACAATCAAAGTGCTGCTGAAGTATTAAAGTCAAAATACTGCTATTGATCAAAGTACTGCTCGTTGATAAGTCAAAGTACTGCTTGAAGATAAAGACTGAAGATATTAGATTAGAATATTATGTAATCTAGGATATTCTATAGTTAGGGATTGTATACTGGTCGTTCAAGTATTGTAATTCAAGTATTGTAACCGACTAGGGTTTTCCTTGTGTCTATAAAAGGATCCCTAGGTCATTATTAGAGATAAGAGTTTTAGAGATATAGTAAAGCTAAAGTTCGATAAAGCTTTATTTAGGGTTGTTTGTGTTGTGAATCTGTATAAGTTAACAGGTTCAAAGGTTAATATAAAGTTTGAAGTTATTTTAATTCTTCTTAGCTTTGTTAAGTAATTTCGCATACTTAATAGAGTAATTCAGTGTTTCATTGTTAGTAGATTAGGATTTATCCAAGGCTACTAAATCCTTAACAAGCTATATAATAGTTTGGTCAGAGTATATCGATCCAACAAGTGGTATCAGAGCTTGTGTGGAAACTCTGATTAAGAAGAAACCCTAAACCCTAATCCAAATCGTTTTTCTTAATACACTTTTCAAGATGTCTCAACCTGAACCTACACCTATGCCATCCATTACCACTGTTAGAATTCCCATAGTCAAGAAGGGTGAGTATGATCTCTGGAGCATGAAGATGAGACAGTACATTGCTATCACTGACTCTGCACTTTGGGATATCATTGTCAATGGCAATCAAGTTATAGAAGAACCTGTAGTTGTTCCTGGACAGCCTAAACCACCTCAGCAACAACTCTCTGCAACTGTAAAGAGGAATCAAGACAAAGCTCTCAACATATAATAGTTTGGTCAGAGTATATCGATCCAACATATTCCAATCAGGGCTGTTCAAGATCAACTCACCAAACAGTTTGAAGTCCAAGTGTCTATGCAAAAGGCATTAAGGGCAAAAAAAAAAGGAAGAAATTAAGATCAGGGGTGATCATAAGCAGCAATATACCATTTTGCGGGACTATGTTGAAGAGTTGCAGAGAACAAATCCTAATACAACAGTTAGGATAAGTGTGCAAACTGCGTTAGATCCATCAAGTCCAACGAGAGTTTTCAAGAGGATGTACGTTTGCTTAGGTGCTTTGAAGGAAGGATACAAAGCTTGTCAAAGAGAGTTGTTGGGATTAGATGGTGCTTTTATGAGGGGTCCATATCCTGGTCAACTTCTTACAGTTGTTGGTATTGATAGCAACAATGGAATATACCCTTTAGCCTATGCTGTTGTTGAGTCTGAAAACAAAGATTCATGGATTTGGTTTCTTGATTGTCTAGCAGATGATCTTGACTTGCAACCAAATTCACACTACACATTTATCAGCGACAGACAAAAGGTGATGTTAATGTATTGTTGATTTTACCCATTTATATATTTCATAAATGATACTTTTATTATAAATGAAATGATGTTCCTTTCTGCAGGGTATCATTCCAGCTTTAGAAACAACATTTCCTAGTGCGGAACACATATTCTGTTTGAGGCACATCCATGAGAATATGAAATTGCAATGGAATTCTGCAGAATACAAGTCACATTTGTGGAGATGTGCTGCAGCAACAACCGTCCAAAAATTTGAGGCAGCATTGCTTGCATTCAAAAGTTTTAGCGAACCTGCACATGCTTGGTTAAGTAAGATACCACCAGCCCATTGGTCAAGGTCGCATTTTTCAGGTAGTAAACAAATCTGTGTTTATCAACAATGTTCAACATTGTTTTATGTATTAATTAAACATATTCTATACATATGTAGGGAGAGCTCATTCTGACGTGTTACTTAATAACATGTGTGAAGTATTTAATGGGAAACTAGTGGGTGGTAGGCACCAACCCATCATTACTGCTTTAGAATACGTTAGAGAATATTGTATGCAGAGAATAGTGAATGTTGTGCATACAATTGACAAGTGTGCGGGACCGTTTACACCAAGGACAACGCAGATGTTAGACTTTAATAAGAAAGAGGCTTATAAGTACACCGTTTTAGCGATTGAATGAGATAACTATAAGGTTAGTGGATGGGGAGAAAATCGTTTCGTAAATGTTAAAGCCATGTCGTGTAGTTGTAGAAGATGGGAGCTTACAGGTATGCCATGTAAACATGCTATTGTAGCTAACCGGTATATGAGGTTAAATGGAATCGAAGTAGGATCTGTAGAATTGTGGGTTCATCCATGTTACTTGCTTAAGAGATGGGAGGAAACATACAAACACCACGTCTCGCCCATCAGGAGTTATCACGATTGGAAAAAGTCAACTGTGCCTACAACCATTCTTCCACATAAGCATCATAAACCATTGGGTAGGCCACGAAAGAAGAGAACTAGGGATTTTACAGAAAATGATGATGCTGATAAAGAAAGTAAATTGTCACAGTCTAGTAGGAGTGTAGTTTGTGGAATTTGTGGCAATGCTGGACACAACAAGAAAACATGTCTTGGGCAAGGAGGTGTTACTGGAAGTCAAGGCAGTACACAGTAGTCTTAAAAACCAGGTTCATCCCAGCCAAAAGTTTCATCACAGAAGAAGAGAAAGGTTAAAGGTAACAACTTTGAAGCAACTGAACAAGCAAGTGTCGACCAGTCTTGTAACACCCCCATTTTTACGGTTCGCAGCGGATTTAGGGTTGGGGTATTACTTCATGGAATCACAGTTACAGTAATAGAAAACGACTCGAAAAGAGACGTTTTTAGAAATTTAGTTATCATTCATTAAATTATCAGAGTTTTTATAGTAAAAGATATACTTTTACTATTGATGAGGTCCCAAAGTCTAGGTGATATGTTATGTTTGAATGATAACCGGTTTGAAAGTCCTCCAAGTTAGTGCCTCCTCCTGCTATAACTCCGTAGTAGTGATATACCTAGGATACATGCTTAAAAAGTCAACACTAGGTTTTGAGTGAGAGTCATAGGTTTAAGTGATAGTGAATAAAAGTTTCACAGGGTTCAGTTGTTACACCCTTCAAGGAAAATGTAGTGTGTGTGATAATTGTGATGCATGCACAATTATCAAGAGTGGGGTATGTTGCACTAAGCTCATGAACCACATGTTAATAGTCCGGGTCATGGGGTCTGCAGACCAACCATGAGGGGACGAGAAGGATAACTTTGCCAAAGTTAATCCTTCAGAGAGGGGTTCAAATATAGTACTTATTGATACCCTCCAGTGAGAGGTAGTATCAACGGGAGTTGTCAAACTCCAATAGATCTATCAACTATATTCGCGTTCACTTGGGTAAAATATCCCAAATGATTAGATTCATGAATCTTAGTTATGTAATGATGGCAGATAGTTTACTCGTGCAACAACCAAAGAAAAAGACTTGTATTCGGTTTAAAGTACAGCAAGTAGCATGTATCCCCCTCACTGGGTTTGTAAAGAATTTAAAAAGAGTGTGAGGCTATGAACTCACCTGGGCTTAGGGAAATCTTATTGATGTAAAAAGTGACTCGAAAACTAGACCGCCTTACTCACGTATCCTGGTGGTATTGTGGGTGTGGATGTATGTCAAGCTCTAGTTGTTTTGTTCAAGTTTCTTAAGTAATCATTCTTAGGGTTTTTAGTGTTTTAGTTATAACATAACACCGTTCAGGCCATCATAATCCAGAAGTATAAGACTCCTCACATGAAGCTCCCTACTATTGTATTATGTTATCAACATAACACCGTTCGGGCCATCATAATTCAGAAGTTAATACTCCTCACATGAAGCTCCTTACTATTGATTCATGTAATTATTTAGAGTTTAGTTATAACATAACATCGTTCGGGCCATCATAATTCAGAAGTATATGCAATAATCGTTTGAGGAGCCAGGACACTTTAAATCGTAAACCCAACAAACTCGTCAAAACGAAATATCCACATGATACCCCTCACATGAAGCTCCGTAGTATTGTGTTATGCTTCTAACTTTAAATGCTTTTACTTTACACCCTTATAGTTTAATATATTTACAAAATCTACCATAGACTTATAATACTTATATTATTTATATTTATAACTCTCTAAACTTGTCACAATTAGTCCCTATACTTCTATATTTTAGGAAAATTGCAGAAATGACCCTTGAATTTATAAGTTTTCAAAATTTACCATTTATACCCTTAACTTTATAACTTTTGCAAAACTAGTCCTTTTAAGTTTATAACTATTTTACTTTTTATCCTAAGGTTTTAGAACTTTGCAAAAAGGGTTCTTATACTTATAACTTCTAATAAATGTCAAAAATAGTCCCTAGACTTAATATTTTTAGAAAATTACCATATATACCCCTATGCATGGAAAACTTTGCAAAACTAGTCCTAATTCCATGCAATTCATATTTTTATGAAAAAAAAGGTTTCCTAGCTTATGGTTAATTAATATTAGCTTGTATAGGTTACCTAAACTAGCTTATAGCTTATTAAAAGGGCTTATAGCATTTAAAAGGCAATTCGACTCATATTAGGATTTTAAAAAGAAAACTAGCAAGTTTTAGTGATCAAGGCTTAGGCAAGGGTTCTAATGTGATCTAAGGCAACCTAATACTATCCTAGAACTGTGATAAAGCTAGTAAAACAAATATAGAAGGCTTACTTGACTAGAAGTGGGTTAACGAGGGCTATTAGGGTTTTCTAGGGCAAAACTAAACTCGACAAGCATGCAAGGCCTAGGTACTCGACTTCTATGTTTCCTAAGACTCTACTACTTCCCTTAGGACCAGAAAGTGTAAGGTGAAGAGAAGTGAAATGGTGTGAATAAAAGAAGAGGGGTACGAGCCCTTTTATAGGGTCGTTTGGAGTAGCGACCAAGAAAGGGGAAGGAGGAGGTGTCGAGGGGGAGGGAGGTGACTCATGGTATTTATATGTGACTATCCTAAGCTACCATGGTGACTAGGCTAAGCTATAGGCGGTTCTAGGGTTTGTGTGGAGGGGATGAAGCCGCGGGTGGAACTAGGTGACAAGTAGGTGATTCACCTACTTGTGTGCTTACTAGGGAGGTGCCAGGGAGGGTGCTAGGTCTAAGGGAGGTGCTAGGGTGCTTGGTTGCAAGATTTGAGGTGCTATAGTAGCTTAGTTTATGTGTTAGGTTTAGTTTAGACCTAGTTTTTGCTTAGTGAGAGATTAGGGTCTAGCTTAGGGTTTAATGCCTAGTTTAGGGTCCTATGAGTGTTTAGTAACTAATACTAAGTCTTAAGAAGCTTATAATAAGTGGTGGTAGCTTATGGGAAAGATTTGGGAAGGTTTAACCTAGTTTCCAGGAAGTTATAACCTAGTTATGGTTTTGTGCTTAAGGGACTTGTACCTAATCTCTAAAGGGTTGTACTAGAGTCTAAGGGTACTAAGATATCCTCTTTTACCTATGGGAACTCATACATAAGCCTTGAACACTTTCAAACTAGTTTAGATAAGCAATTAGGGTTTAGTAGACACATAGGCCTGATTAGGGCTTAATTAGGGTTTATTAGGGTTTTGTGATGAGTTTAGTGTGTTAGATTGATATATTACTTATTGTGGTGTTGTTGTGATCTTATGCTTGACATACCGGGAGTTTTTAGGATGTGTGTGTAGAGTTATTTGGCTTGTGTGGATACGTGAGTAGGTCTGGAGAGTCATGCAAGTAATGAATGCACATAAAAAGCAAAAATTTACCTGTGAAATACCTACTATAGGTATTTGTAATGGGAATGATAGTGATGAGATTTTGTGGGTTGTTATAAGTCTGTTACTGTAAGTCAAGTTAATGCTGCTACAGGTGTATCTTCAAGTCATGGGTGGACTAGGAAGAAGATTATAGCAGCAAAAATGGCTTCACCATAAAAAAATATTGGCTAAGTATTTCTAAGACAATGGTTTTCATACAATATGTAATTCCTAGAAAAGAATTTTCCATGTTTTAAGAATGTGTGTTTCTGAACTATGTAGACTACTAAATTTTATGCATTTGGAAATATATCCATTTTGCATTATCTAAGACATCATATCATGCTTGAGTTCTTATTTGGCTGATATTTTTGTATTTTGACAGAGAGCAAATAAGTCAAAGCTTTGTATTAGTCATAGACAATTACCAAAATTTGACGAAGTCAAAGCTTTCTACTACTCAACCTACAATAACGCTACCATAAAACACTAAAAAAACTACTGTACATGCATTCTACATTCTAGGAAGCTTTGCAAAACACAAAAAGCCTATCTTTCTAAAGCCACTACATACACCATATGCAAACTGAAACGATGACTATCCAGGATAGGGGTGTAAACGAGCCGAGACAGCTCGCGAGTTACTCGAGATCGACTCGTAAACTACTTGAAATTGACTCGATTTAAACGAGTCGAGCTCGTGTTCGAGCTACTCGAGTATATTGTCGAGTCGAGCTCGAGCTCGAGCTCCAAAATAGTTGGCTCGTGAAGCTCGCGAGCCTTAACGAGCTTCGGTTAAATTACACTTTTACCCTTTTAAATACATACATTTACTTAATTTCCTTACAAATCGAGTCGAGCCAAGCTTGATATGCCGAGTATTTATCGAGTTCGAGCATAACATGTGGAAATAAACGAGCTCGAGCCGAGTTTCGAGCTCGAGTTTTATATGACGAGTCGAGCTCGAGCTCGAAATATAAAGTTCGACCGAGCTCGAGCTCGAAGCTCGTGTTTCGAGCTCGAGTTATGGTATTCGAGTCGAGCTCGAGCTTGGCAGTACTCGGCTTGACTCGGCTCGTTTACACCCCTAATCCAGGAGACTACACACAAGTTCTTCAAACGACAAACTTTCTCCTTCTCCAGAAGGAGCTCAGCTACAGCTGCTTGATGAGTAGCCTCTAGCTCCATTGCACTGTCTCGGGCGTTGACGGCCTCCAATGTCTCAGCCATGAGGCCGGCTTGGCATTCTAGTAATGCCGCCTCATTACGGTGAATGTGCCTCCTCAAGTAGAGGATCACCTCCTTTGCTCTTGGTGGCATTTGTGGATCGTACCACCCATTGAAGGGACATGCGGATCCCTAAAAATCAATAATCTAAAATCAAGACTTTGACTCTTAAACTCGTAACTTGAACATAAACATGTAATCAAAAACAACCATTAGACTAAAACATTGATTAAACTAAACGTGAAATTTTAACTTAAAGCAACCCAACCATGAACGAACCTCCACCGAACAATCATAACAACGCCTTCCGGCGTTCACATTGTTCCAACAGGTCCTTAGGACCGCCCGCCTGCCACATCCGCATCGCGCCATTGTTAAGATTTGATCGGAACTATTTAGGATAAGATTTGATGAGAGGAAGGAGAGTTTAGGGATGAGTGGTGAATAAATGTTGCTTTTATTAAGATGTAATTACTGTAGCAGCTGCAGAAACCGCGTGTGCCTTAGCACACGGTTTTACATAATGACGATATTACCCTTGTGCTAAAAACAAAATGTAGCGGAAGGCAACGGCGTTGACCGACGGAAAACGGGTCAAAAGACGCAATTGGCTTCAAAAAACTTAAGAAGAGACGCACGGAGACGTTTTTCAAAATTTAGGGTTCATGGCGATATTTCGTTGAAAGTTTAAAGACCAACGGTGTATTTTAGTCCATAATATAATATNTAGACATATTGATTAATTTGAATAGAGACTTATCTTTAATTGAACATGTAAGAATCAAGGGTGAAAAACCCTTGAAAAAGATGTCAAAGTCGTCTAGGGTTTGTCCCCAAAAGTTGCACACTAATGAATGAAAAATAGAAAAGTATATATAGAAAATACACTCTGACGGCGTCAGGTTATAGGTCCTGACGCCGTCAGCTCGCCGCCTCTAGGGTTCTCGGATGGCCTAGATCTACTTCTGACGCTGTCACTTGTAAACTAACTCTGGGCCGTCTCTCTTTAGCATTACACCTGACGGCCTAGGATTATTAACACCTGACGCCGTCAGGTGTAAACATCACAATTCTTGCTTAGGGCGTCACGTATAGTCAGAATCCACTCCTTTGTCTTGGTTGGCTGACGGCGTCACCTTGTGACTCTGACGTCGTCAGGAAGGATTTCCTGCATTCTTTTGAGACTTTGTCGTTTTCTTCACTTTATGCTCCAAAAACGTCCAAAATGATGTTTTTTCCAGAATTCTTCTCAAAAGTACCTAAAATGACAAAAGGAACGATTTAGGGCAATATTTGATCATACTATCGCGAATTAGGGCTTAAATGACCCTCTAAAATGGGTACACTTTTCACCTCATCAATAAAGCTCGATCGAGCTCGAGTCGAGTTTCGAGCTCGAGTTATGGTATTCGAGTCGAGCTCGAGCTTGGCAGTACTCAGCTCGACTCGGCTCGTTTACACCCCTAATCCAGGAGACTACACACAAGTTCTTCAAACGGCAAACTTTCTCCTTCTCCAGAAGGAGCTCAGCTACAGCTGCTTGATGAGCAGCCTCTAGCTCCATTGCACTGTCTCGGGCGTTGACGGCCTCCAATGTCTCATCCATGAGGCCGACTTGGCATTCTAGTAATGCCGCCTCATTACGGTGAATGTGCCTCTTCAAGTAGAGGATCACCTCCTTTGCTCTTGGTGGCATTTGTGGATCGTACCACCCATTGAAGGGACATGCGGATTCCTAAAAATCAATAATCTAAAATCAAGACTTTGACTCTTAAACTCGTAACTTGAACATAAACATGTAATCAAAAACAACCATTAGACTAAAACATTGATTAAACTAAACGTGGAATTTTAACTTAAAGCAACCCAACCATGAACGAACCTCCACCGGACAATCATAATAACGCCTTCCGGCGTTCACATTGTTCCAACAGGTCCTTATGATCGCCCGCCTGCCACATCCGCATCGCGCCAGTGTTAAGATTTGATCGGAACTATTTAGGATAAAATTTGATGAGAGAGAGGAGAGTTTAGGGATGAGTGGTGAATAAATGTTGCTTTTATTTAAGATGTAATTACTGTAGCAGCTGCAGAAACCGCGTGTGCCTTAGCACACGGTTTTACATAATGACGATATTACCCTTGTGCTAAAAACAAAATGTAACGGAAGGCAACGACGTTGACCGACGGAAAACGGGTCAAAAGACACAATTGGCCTCTAAAAACTTGAGAAGGAACGCACGGAGACGTTTTTAAAAATTTAGAATTTATGGCGATGTTTCGTTGAAAGTTTAAAGACCAACGGGTGTATTTTAGTCCATAATATAATTTTCTCGTCCTCAAAATAAAAGTGCTACTACAATCACGTGCAACTCATGAAAAGTGACTAAAAGGTCCATAATATAGCATAAAAGTGATGTGGTTGTATGACACCCTACGTCCCTACCCACCCCTCAATCTACTCTTATCTATAGGATCCCAAACGAAATCTCAAAAAAATCCATACATAATCCAATCATTTCGCACCACCTCACCCTTTTTCAATCCTTACAAAAACCACAACTCCTCACTACATAAACCTCAAACCAAACACAAATCCAAAAAAACCACTATCTTTGTCACAATCCATTTTTTTACTATGATCACAGAACAATCCACACTCACTCTTAAACCTAAACCGAAACCTAAAACCAAAACCAAAACTAAACCATCCACGCGAAGAAAAAAAACTAGAGCCAAATCTCGTAAACCAAAATATTTAAGTTTACGGCTACAGCTCACAGCTACTACTCCACAAGAACCACCAATGCCAACTACCACGACTAGCCCAAACCATGATCATAATAAACTTATCAACTTTTTTCCATTACATCCCGAACATCTTATGGAACAAGATAAACTAGACATGTCATGCATATTTTCATCGTGTGACGATGATCAAGCAAATACTACTTTAACAGGAATATTGTGTAGTGATGATGAGGAGGATATTGAGCAAAAAATAAATATAGATACGGACAAGAACTCGTCTCCCTCGTCCGTGAACTACGCGGACGAGGAGCGAAACCTTGTCCGTACCGCTATGAGGAGAAATAATATTAATAAAAGTGACCATGATGGTCATGAAAAATGGGTTAGTTACAACGAGGTTGTCGAGAGAAAAAAAGTTGGTGTCATGAGAGGGATGTCGTCATCATCATCGTCAACTACGTCATGCTATTATAATAATCATCATCATGGTACTAGTGATCATGGTCATGTTAGAAATAATAATAAACTAGTGTTGAAACTGGATTATGAGAAGATTATGAAGTCATGGGTTAATAAAGGTCCACTTTATATTTGTGGGAATTCGGGTTTGGATGCTCCACAACCACAAACCGTACCCGATATCCAAGATGATGATTTCTTTTTTCCGACATCTATCAATGTAAGATATTCTCTTTACCCTTTGTACTTTGTTAGTTTGTTTATTTACATTACATGACATGTTTGAAAAGAACAGTGTTCTTGTTTTGAAGTAATTGGAAAAGTATATAGGTGAAATAATTGTAGTGTATTGTCATTGTCATGCTTTAAGTGAAATGAATTATTGTAGCTAGTACTATCCTGAGAAAATACGTAGTTGACTAGACTAAAGTTTTATGATTGCGTTTAAACTTATTATTGTGATTTTAGACCACATATGTTAAGCATAATTAAGTAAAGACTTGACTATTATGTTTGGATCATTTAGGGCAAATAAGCTTTACTATAAAGTTTTGATAAAAGAGTTGAGTAATACTATTAAAAGCGTTATTAACTTGTACGAGTAATGGAAAGTTGGAAACTATCCCAAGCATAGGCTATGCTAATCATGCTATACTATATGGAAACAATGATACTGTAGAAACATGTATTCCATTGTATAGCCAAAAGTAGTTTATGAAAAGAACAGTGCGAAATAAATGTACGGCTTTTGTCGGTCACAAGATTGGCAACAAAATTTGCAGTATTTTATGAACATGTGATGGGGTACTGTCAAAATAAAAAAGACAAATATTTGTGAAAAACGAAAAAAAGATACTCCACATTTTGTGAAGAATGTTTTTTAAAAATGTATAGTTTTGCTAAAAAAATTGTGAAAGAACAGTATAAAATTTTTTAAATCCACATTTTGCATATCAAAAACTTGTTTGTGCATCCAACTTCTTTTTAGTGTTTACATAAATTTTTATTGTGCATGACATGTAAAAAATTTAAAAATTTGTGCATCAAAATTATTGTTTTCATTAATTTTTATTTATTTATTTTTAAACCCATATAAATTCAAAAACTCAGAAACCTTTATTTACAACTTTTTTATGCACCAACATTCCCTGTTTCGTGTAAAATTTAAAATTTTTTCAAGAAGTTTTAATTTAATTTTATTTTATTTTATTATTATTTTTTTTTCTCACGGTGAAAGACCTTTTTATTTGATCCTTATTTTGATGCATATAACTAAATCACATATTTACATTCGGTATTTGATTAATATACGCCTCTTTATATTTTGCAAATATATATATTTTCTTTTTGAAAAAGCAACGATAATACGATATTATACTCGTGACGTATTGAGGTCTCCTCGCATGTAAATTCTGTTTCTCCACCTCCATATGTGTCATAAAAAGGACATGCATACGGCTTGTAAAAGCTTTGACACGAGCTTATTGTCGAGAAACTCAAAATTCCCCTTTAAAATGTCATCGAGAGAAGGACTAAATATCATCGAGAGAAGGACTAAATACTGAATATAGCTTGGTGTTAAATACTAAATTGACCTCCCATTGCAAATGTACCTACCATCCTGCAACATCCGTGTCGGTAGTCTACATTTCATGTGTATATAAAACGATAACTAGATAAGTTTTTTCGTAATCAGGTTATCTTTTTCATGTCTATATGATAAGGGTTTGTCTAATTTGTGGGCACAAGTTAAAAAAATCCACATGATCATAGACTTATAATTTATGTAAGTTACAAGACATGTAAACACATGGCAATATGCAAATAATGCAAGTGTCAAAGTATGCTGTATAAATTTTAAGATGTTGTCCTGACTCTATATTTTGAGATGTGAAAATGGGTCACCATTAATTAGTTGTGCCCATTTGATGACCTTGAGTCCTGACCCACCACTATTTAACGCTTTATAAAGTTGTTCGGTACAAGCTCCAAAAAACTATCTTTATACAAATTGAGCCCCGCCACTATGCATGCTGTCCACAGTGCACCCCACAAGTTTGGAAAGTTAAAATGGTTTGTGACCTTCAACAAAAACATGTTGGAAAGTAGGGTTGCGAATACACTAACCCGTAAACCTGACCCGACCCGAATAAGCTAATTAGGATCAGATATGGGTAAACAAATAATCAATAAAACCCGAATAACCTGACCCAAATAACAGCTTTACTATAGAAACTAGAAAGATTTTTTATCTACACTTCTGAAAGTAACAAGAAGTTCCCTTTTTTTTCGTTAGGGAAAACGTGTTAAGCTTATGTTTTATTTATTTTCTATGAAATGTATAGGGTTCAACACACGATGAGCGAGACAATGGTGGTAATGATGGGTCATGGACAGTTCCTCAACTAGAAGGAGATCATGATGCACTACAAGTGGCGGGGTCTAGTGCCGTTGTTCATAATAGAGAAGCAAGTGTTCAAAGGTATAAGGAGAAAAGACGCAACCGCTTATTTGCTAAAACCATCCGCTATGAAGTTAGAAAGCTCAATGCTGAGAAACGCCCTCGTATTAAGGTAGTCTATATCTCTTTTGGCAAAGGATTTCTAGATTTCGATCAAAGGTTTATGATTATAATCTTGTCTACTATAATCTGATTTTTCATTATGTTAATCTGCAGGGAAGATTCGTGAAAAGAGATTGAGCGAATTTAACTTAAACTTTGTTATTATTTGGGTACAATGTAAGTTAAAACCCCCTTTTGAACCTTGCGGTTGTGTATTTTGGACGATGTACAGGGTGTATCTTGTATGCAAAATCATAATAAACGTGAAGTTGTCACGTCTTTTATGATAAATGAGATGTGAGAATGTTCTTGTGTTATTATGATCCAGTTCGACATGTCTGTTCACTGTACATCTTGCAAAATTACGAGCACCATCTAGTCTAGCATCTAGAGGCGGAGCCACATAGAGCTCAGTCTGTGCAACTGAAAGTCTGAACCGCGCTAGCAAGATTACTAGCTTGAACTTGTTTTAGAACCCAACACTGATTTTGTATACCAACGCTACTAATTGTAGTTCTAAACCAACTTAGTACAATTTTTGGCTTCGTTCTTGTTGGCACAACAAAACAAGACCATGTTTGAGCTATTACTTAACGTCTTGACTGATGATAACCTATATAAATTAATACTCCGTATGTGAATGCCTAGGAGATGGTTCAAATAATTATTTATTTTTATTTTTTGAAATCAGATCAGATGATTAAGTGTATCACATGATTCTTGACCGGACAAATATGGTTTGCTGATAAAAGTTGAGAAGCATGCAAATTATAGCACGATGCAAGACACTTGTGATTGTAACTACCTCTATTTCTTTAAATATGAAATTTAGTACATTGTAAAGTGCATACAAAATGTGATTTTTGTTGTGATAATTGTTGGAATATGGAAGTTAGATTAGCAATATACAACTAGAAATGTGTGAGCTTATTGGGGACACACACGTTACACTTAAAGTATGTTTAAACTTCACGTAAAGCTTCTATAATGTAAAGTTGTAAACCGAAGGATCTAAAATGTCAAGACACGAATCCTATGGACCCCTAGTTATATGGCCGGCCATAGGGATTCTAGAATGGTCTTGGGAAGTGTCTAGGTTCATGATGGAGGATTAGAATTGAGAGAGTTGTGATAAGACTTAGATTTTGAAGAGTTTAAGCCTTATCACATCTTGTTTCTAAGCATTATCATGAGTAGGGATGAGAGGCTTTATAAACCCCCTTCCCTAGCTCATTCCAGACGTGCACAACAACCCTAGAAACACAGGAACTCTCCCATATTCAATCCTCATCAAATCGAATTCCTAAAAGCACAATTAGGGTTCATAGCATTCGATAGTTCATTCAATCTTAAGATTCGTGGGCTATTCAAAGTGTTTACAAGTTGGTACTAGATCCCATAAGCTTTGTAACATCTTCTGGAACCTTGGTTTATAAGCTGATAAGTTACGATAAGCTGCAGAAGCTGTTGAGGCTGCTTCTGATCGTTCTCGGACAACACAGGCAAAGAAGTCTGCCGTAGTTTTATCCGATATCGGACAACACAGAGATTCGGATCTTGTACAGCATCAGGATATCTGACAACACAGGATTTTGGGCTGTTTTGGTTTCGATTCGGTTTTGGGCTATTACACTTGGTGTTTGAGCATACGTGGAATTAGGCTAGCATTCCTAACATACTTGGTTGACGTGTTTGTGTGAGCAACCGTAGAAGTGGTATATATTTACTACTTTGTTCCATTTGCGGGTGACTACGAGGGTTAGTTTTCTTGTTTCATTTTGTTACCTTAATTTGTTTATTATTTGTGTTAATCATAATTGCCAAACTAGATCTATTTTCCGCTGCGTACTCGTAGTTAAATGGTTAACTTGATATATAAATCCCAATGGTGGCATCCCGAGTCAACTCGTTTAGTGGTTATGGGTTACACGATTTAATAAACACGCGAAAAGGCTGCATGAAATCTAAATTAGTTATTTGTTTTATTTTTTGTTTTGACAACTATTATGCAATACTTGTCATTAATTAATAAAACATAACTAGATGCAAATGAATTAAAATTAGTTGTTAATTAGACACATTTAATTGCATATTAAAAGTTAATTATTTTGCCATGATTAATTTATAGTTCTCTTTTTGGGGAAGACTCGCGAGAGAACTTGGATTTTATGTGTTTGATTAATGTTTATGTTTATGTACTTGATTCCTTATTTGCATAATTGTTACATGTTATACACACGTAATTGCATGCAATATGGAATAATACATATCGAAATCATGACATTAATATGGCCTTAATTTACACGCCTAAATATCATGCTCAAATGTGACCTGCTATTTGATCCATGGAAAAATTTGTTTTTGTAAAATTAAGTGACCTAAATAAATTGAAACAAGCTTTCATGAAATTAAAAACTGGACGCTATGGACAATTGGGAAGTACGGTTCACCCAATAGAACAAACTATAAGGGGGTATAAGGCGGTGCGCACAGTCACACCTAAAGGATCTCTGGTCATATTATCGCGCTGACCTGGTCCTCCGCTTCCTTACGAGTTCGATTGAAGCTACCGTGAACCATGATGATCACTACATTGTCATTACTAAAAGTTTTTAAAATAAAGTGCTACAAAGTTGTTTTGCATGCTTCTTTGTACACATATTTTACCACATTTATGTGTATACATATATGTAAATTTTAAGTCTATGCCAGCCAACCAAGAACACGTGCTTTTGGCTTGACCCCTTTGGTCAGACCTTAGGGCCATTCCAAACCCATGGTGAATTTTGCTCATTGGTCAGACTTTTGGCGATATTTGCACGTTCTTGCTTGGTCGACTTATTTCGAGTATGCTTGGTCAGACCTTGGACCCGAGGCATAAGATGAGACTAAACATGCTCATGACATTATTACTTGTCTATTAATGTCTTGATCAGTTTCATAAGTCTAAGAGTTGCATTTTATGCAATTAACGCTCGTCGCTTACCTCTTGCCCTACTTGATTATACATTGGTCAGACTTTTGTAATAAGTGGGAGATCAAGTTGTATCTTAGTCTTAATTAGTAATTGGGTAGTTAATAATAGCAACCCACAAAATTTCATCACTATCATTCCCATTACAAATACCTATAGTAGATATTTCCACAGGTAAATTTTTTGCTTTTTGCATGCATATCATTACATAAGTGACTCTCTAGACCTACTCACGTATCTATACAAGCTAAATATCTTTACCTACACACCCTATAAACTCCTGGTATGTCAAGCATAGGATTACAACAACACCACATTAAGTAAATTACTAATCTANTATGGACAATTGGGAAGTACGGTTCACCCAATAGAACAAACTATAAGGGGGTATAAGGCGGTGCGCACAGTCACACCTAAAGGATCTCTGGTCATATTATCGCGCTGACCTGGTCCTCCGCTTCCTTACGAGTTCGATTGAAGCTACCGTGAACCATGATGATCACTACATTGTCATTACTAAAAGTTTTTAAAATAAAGTGCTACAAAGTTGTTTTGCATGCTTCTTTGTACACATATTTTACCACATTTATGTGTATACATATATGTAAATTTTAAGTCTATGCCAGCCAACCAAGAACACGTGCTTTTGGCTTGACCCCTTTGGTCAGACCTTAGGGCCATTCCAAACCCATGGTGAATTTTGCTCATTGGTCAGACTTTTGGCGATATTTGCACGTTCTTGCTTGGTCGACTTATTTCGAGTATGCTTGGTCAGACCTTGGACCCGAGGCATAAGATGAGACTAAACATGCTCATGACATTATTACTTGTCTATTAATGTCTTGATCAGTTTCATAAGTCTAAGAGTTGCATTTTATGCAATTAACGCTCGTCGCTTACCTCTTGCCCTACTTGATTATACATTGGTCAGACTTTTGTAATAAGTGGGAGATCAAGTTGTATCTTAGTCTTAATTAGTAATTGGGTAGTTAATAATAGCAACCCACAAAATTTCATCACTATCATTCCCATTACAAATACCTATAGTAGATATTTCCACAGGTAAATTTTTTGCTTTTTGCATGCATATCATTACATAAGTGACTCTCTAGACCTACTCACGTATCTATACAAGCTAAATATCTTTACCTACACACCCTATAAACTCCTGGTATGTCAAGCATAGGATTACAACAACACCACATTAAGTAAATTACTAATCTACCACACTAATCTTATCACAAAACCCTAATCTAACACTAATTAAGCCCTAATTAGGTCTATGTGTTTATAAAACCCTAATTGCTTATCTGAACTAGTTTGAAAGTGTTCAAGGCTTATGAATAAAATACCTTAACTTCATTAGGATACTTTAGCACCCTTAGACCCTAGCACAATCCCTTAGAGCTTAGGTACAAGTCTCTTAAGCACAAAACCCTAACTAGGTTATAACTTCCCGGAAACTAGGTCAAACCTTCCCAAATCTTTCCTATAAGCTACCACCACTTAGTATAAGCTTCTTAGGACTTAGGATTAGTCACTAAACACTCATAGGACCATAATCTAGGCACTAAACCTTAAGCTAGACTCTAATCACCCACTAAGCAAGATTAGGCTATATCTAAACCTAACTTAACCCTAAACCTAAAAACTAAGTACCTTAATGGGGACTTCCTCTTATAAAACTCTGATGATTTTATTGAATGATAACTCATTCTATAAAAACGTCTCTTTTTGAGTCGTTTTCTATTACTGTAACTGTGATTCCATGAAGTAATACCCCAACTCTAAATCCGCTGCTATACGTGAAAATGGGGGTGTTACAGATTGGTATCAGAGCTTCAGTTGTAGAGAACAAGGTCAAAACCTAAGCTACAACCATTTTTCCCGATATCTGAGAAAGTCCTTTGTGCCACTTCACTCTTCAATGCCTATTTCCAGAGCCATACGTGCATTAGACCTGCATACTAGGTATTACTTGACTATTACTTGAGCAAATATTCATTTCTGCATCATTAGATAGATATGCCTGCTCCCCACTACTCTACTATTACCCCATCCGGAATACATACGGAGAATGTTCATTCCTCTCCGAATGATTCTGATTTTAGTCTTAAGAATCTTTTTCCCGATTCCCCGAATAGCCCTAGGAATAGTATAGATATGCCGTCACCCTTAGGTTTTACATCTTCTATAGATGACCCACACCTAAAACATATAAGAGATTTTTATGCTAAGGCATCACCTATCATTCCCCAAACACTAACCTACACCCACCTTTTCCCACACATAGGTTAGAACCACATGGTTTCTTTCTCCCTAGAACACCTTATATGCCTAGAATACCCATCGCTGCCTATAACCCTAGATATGAACCTAGGCAACCCTATACTATAGCACCTACACCCTATTTAGTAGACCCTCCCACTTCATCTTGTAAATTTGAAGTCGGAGAAAATCCCATTAAGACAAACTTAGAAAACCAGGAAAATCAAGTAGAAGAAATTTTAAATAATCTAGATGAAGTTTTTCTTGACCTTATTGGGAAGATAGAAGAAGGTCATGATAATAACTTAGGAACCCGACCCGACTATAGTAATTTAAGAAATACCTTAGCACAAGCCTGTTTTAGGATAGGATAATTACAAAAGAATCAAATGAGACACCACCATAAGATATCCTTTGCTCGTTATAGAATCCGTACCTTAGAAAAGATGATTGATAATGACGAGGAAAGTTATCAATCAAATTTAGGAAACACTATAAACCCTTAGATATAGGAAAAACCTTGGGAGAAACCTTTAAGTAGTATGCCTTAAGAATCTTGCTTTAGGGTAGTTAAGTATAGTAATAGGATTAAGATATGTAAGATAGGAAAGCGATAATAAGACTTAGGTATACCTTATTGATATTTCCTGGTGTCCATCAAAAACTAGGATAACCTAGTCAACCTAGAATTAGGTATCCTTTCCCTTGATTACTTTAGACATCCTAAACCTAGTAAAAACCCCTAGGAAATTTAGGAATAACCCGTAAAAATATAACAAGTAAGTACTTGTTATAACCCACCTTAAACCCTTATACTATCATAACCCTTAGAAATATTAGAACCCCGATGCCTTAGACATATAGACTCTTATCACTCTTAAACCCCTAACTCGATTGGGTTTCGATTTCAAACCCAAGTCCTTGTTGAGAGCTGTCTCCTTTCTCTTCCATTGATTTTCTTTCCTCGGGCAATCTGCCTAAAACTCTACCCTCCTAAATCCATCAACATGACATTTGGCATAAATAATGACGCTTGTTAGAAATTAAGTATAACAAGTTATTTATGACCTTATGCGGTTGTGACTTCCTCTTCCGTTATTTTATGACATTCTATGTCATGAATAACAACTCTTTTCAAATCTCTACCCTTTCCACCCAAAATCCTTTAAACACCCTTCCCCAATCATTTCATATGATACTCATGATGAGAATTCTTATTCTACATCATAGAGATCTGAATTCTTTCTCTCTCTTACCCTCGGTTTTCACTACTTCTTCAGACTTCTTTTGGTTAGAAGATCTTTCCCTAACCATTCCCATATACGAGTATATAGTAATTATATACAAAGTATATTCCCGTCCTTCCCTCCTTACTCCCCTAAGATTACTAAAAGAAATTACTTACTCTCAGAAAACCTCTAGTTACTCCCCCTAGAATACTCATACTTAGGAATAGGAATAACCTTAGGATGCCTCTGGAAGATAGAAATAGAATACCTTAGATTATGAAGTTAGATTATCCTAAGATATCCCTAAGAATGACTTGAAAGTTAGAAATTAAAAGATAGGAAAAATAGGATTCAATTTAAGAACTTTATCGAGGATATTAGAACTAGAACACATATTAGGTATAAGAAATCTTAGGAAGAATAAAAAAATTAAATAAAAAGTCTCCACCTTAAGCCTTTAAAACCTCTAGTTTAAGATAGACACATTAAGCTTCTACCAGCTAAGCACATTAGTAAACCTCTACTATATAGAAATAGGTCATAATATGCCTCTACTTAGTCCCTTAGGATACCTACATAACATTTCGAGGATCTTAGAAAAGTGAAACTTTAGGAAACAACTAAGAAACTTTAATGGGTCTGATTAGTGGTTTATGAACTTAAAACCTTACTTATAGAAACTAGGAAGAATTTGATATTAAAAAATACTTAGGCTTGACATTTCATAGGTCACACATTAGGAAAATCTACTTAGAAGATACTATGGATACTACCCTAACTGGTTTCAAGTACTTAGGAATAATTATACTTATAATCATAGTGGTACTAGTAATAACAGACAACTTAGGCCAAAAGATTAAACCTAAAGACCCGCCTAAGAATAGTAATACTCCTAAGGAAACCCTAGCTAAAGAACCACCTTTTCTACCTAGCCCTCCTCCCTTTATAGGATCGTCATCAATGACTAAAACTGAAACATCACCCTTAGACTTTAAGTTTAGTACTAAGAGATTAGAAGAACCTTAGGAAGAAAACAGAATTTAAAGGAATCTAGTAAATCTTATCCTTACTTAGAATACCATCCCTTCCGGTATTCTATTCCTCTGTTTCAAATCCTACCCAATCATTTCAACTCCCGCTCTTCCGTTTTAAACTTTACTCTCCCGCTTTTCCTTACCCTCCCGTTTAAACTTCATCCTCCTGCCCTTCCTTTTACTCTAAACCTTCTTCCTACCTCCTCCTACAATGTTCTAGGAGTTAGAACTTGTATTTCTCGTCATATCACAAGATCCTATTAGTTAGGACTTGTAAGAATATCTATGTTGAACTTTAATCCTCATTATGTTCAACTACGATATTATACTATCTCTCTTTACAAACATTGTAAAGGTGAGATTGACGATGCTCATCACTCGAGATGTAGCAAATTGGTAACATAATAGCTATGGAACTAGTCACCATGGCTAGAACTTGTCTCTGTCATGATTAAAGTATGTCTCCATCATGAATAGAACTTGTTTTCATCATGGCTAGAACCCGTCCTCACTTTAATTTGGTTAGAACTTGTTTCTACCATGACTTGAACTTGTCTCCAAAACACTCTTGGACCACATATCCTTAAATGTGGACCACTCTCCCATCTTCCGCCGATACTACTTAAGGATGATTTATGATGACTATTCTATTAAAATGAATTAGGACGCTCTTTCATTTTAAGAAGAAAGTTATAAATTAAATAGATCATGAATTTATAAGCTCTTACTTACAAGGATTGGGACGCCATTACTTGTGAGTAATGAGATATAAACAAATGAGACCAAGTATCTGGCACATGTACAAACAATTCCTGCTCCGTTTGTACAACTCTTTCCTTTTTTCTCACCTTTCTCAATCCATTCTTTCCTCTACTCCTACGTTCATCAAAATCTCGGGACGAGATTTCTTCTAAGGGGGTGAGACTGTAGCAACCCACAAAATCTCATCACTATCATTACCATTACAAATACCTATAGTAGGAATTTCCACAGGTAAATTTTTGCTTTTTGCATGCATATCATTACATAAGTGACTCTCTAGATCTACTCACGTATCTATACAAGCTAAATATCTTTACCTACACACCCTATAAACTCCTGGTATGTCAAGCATAGGATTACAACAACACCACATTCAGTAAATTACTAATCTAATACACTAATCTTATCAGAAAAGCCTAATCTAACACTAATTAAGCCCTAATTAGGTCTATGTGTTTATAAAACCCTAATTGCTTATCTGAACTAGTTTGAAAGTGTTCAAGGCTTATGAATAAAATACCTTAACTTCATTAGGATACTTTAGCACCCTTAGACCCTAGTACAATCCCTTAGAGCTTAGGTACAAGTCTCTTAAGCACAAAACCCTAACTAGGTTATAACTTCCCGGAAACTAGGTCAAACCTTCCCAAATCTTTCCTATAAGCTACCACCACTTAGTATAAGCTTTTTAGGACTTAGGATTAGTCACTAACACTCATAGGACCCTAATATAGGCACTAAACCTTAAGCTAGACTCTAATCACCCACTAAGCAAGATTAGGCTATATCTAAACCTAACTTAACCCTAAACCTAAAAACTAAGTACCTTAAGCACCTCTAGCACCTCAAGCAACCTACCTAGCAGCTTACACACCACCTTAGACTTAACCTAGCATCGTAGCACCTACTTAGTTCTCCTCTAGATTAAAAACCCTAAACACCCTAAACCACCCTAACCCATTCCTAAACCACCTCTAAACCACCCTACACCACCTCTATAAGCTCTAAGCAGCTTACAAACACCTCCCCATCACTGCCTTACCATCTTGTGGCCATAAAACCACCACCAAGGTGGTTCGTCACCTCCTTGTACCCCTAAACCGCCATACGGCCTCCCTTTCTTCCTAAACACCCCTATGGCCGACTATAGCTAACATGAATCATCATGTAGCTCTCAATAGTCACCTTATAGCTCCCATGAGTCATCTCCCTCCCCCTCGACACCTCCTCCTTCCGTTTTCTTGGGCACCAAGGCTATCGAGCCTATAAATACCCCGATTCCCCTTCATTTCTTTTCACCCCTCTTCTCTTCTTTCCACCTTAAACCTTCTGGTCCTAGTAGTATTAGTGAGTCCCTAGTAGCCCTAGAAGACGAGTGGTATAGACCTAGAAGCCTTGTCGAGTCGTTTTGCCATCGAGAAAACCCTAAACCCTAGGTAGTCCCTCGTTAACCCTCCCCTAGCCAAGTAAGCTTCCATTTCTTGTTCCTTTAGCTTTAGATTAGTCCTAGGATAGTTATAGGATGCCTTAGAACCCTTAGAACCCCTTTCCTAAGCCTTGATCACTAGAACTAGCTCGTTAACTTTATAAAACCCTAAAATGAGTCGAATTGCTATTTTTATACTATAAGCCCTTTTCATAAGCTATAAACTAGTTTAGGTAACTTAGTTAAGCTTATATTAGTTAACCATAAACTAGGAAACCTTTTTGTTTCATAAAAATATAGTTTGCATGGAATTACGACTAGTTTTGCAAAACTTTCCATGCATAGGGGTAGATATGGTAACATTCTAAAAATACTAAAGTTTAGGGACTATTTTTGACATTTCTTAAAAGTAATAAGTATAAGGACCCTTTTTGCAAAGAAATATAACCCTAGGATAAAAAGTTAGAAGTTATAAACATATAAGGACTAGTTTTGCAAAAGTTAATAAGTTAAGGGTATAAATCGTAAATTTTGAAAACTTATAAGTCCAAGGGTCATATATGTCATTTTCTCAAAATATAGAAGTATAGGGACTAAATATGTGAATTTAGATAATTATAAACCTAAGTAATATAAGTATTATAAGTATAGGGTAGATTTCGTAAATATATTAAACTTGAAGGTTATAAAGTAAACTGTTTTCATATATATAGCAAACCTATTTTTAAGTTAGAACATAACACAATACTAGGAAGCTTCATGTGAGGAGTACTATGTGCATATTTCGTTTTGACGAGTTTGTTGGGTTTACGATTTAAAGTGCCTTGGCTCCTCAAACGATTATTGCATATACTTCTGAATTATGATGGCCCGAACGGTGTTATGTTATAACTAAAACTCTAATAACAATATAACTCAATAGTAAGGAACTTCTTGTGAGGAGTTATATACTTTTGAATTATGATGGCCCGAACGGTATTATGTTGGCAGCATAATACAATAGTAGGGAGCTTCATATAAGGAGTTATACTTCTGAATTATGATGGCCTGAACGGTGTTATGTTATAACTAAAACTCTAATAACAATATAACTCAATAGTAAGGAACTTCGTGTGAGGAGTTATATACTTCTGAATTATGATGGCCCGAACGGTATTATGTTGGCAGCATAATACAATAGTAGGGAGCTTCATATGAGGAGTTATACTTCTGGATTACGATGGCCTGAATGGTGTTATATTATATCTAAGAATCCTAAGTTAAAATACTTAATAAACCTAAAACAAAACAACTAGAGCTTGACATACCTACACAACAATAATAAGACCTCAAGATACGTAAGTAATCAGCCTAGACCTCTAGTCACTTTGACATCAATCACATAGCCTTAAGCCCATGTGAGTTTTCATAGCCTCACACTTTTTAAAACGCTTTCTAAATGCTTTACAAACCCTATGAGGGGGATACATGCTACTTGCTTTAAAAACCGAATACAAGTCTTTTTCTTTGGTTGTTGCACGAGTGATACTATTTCTGCCACCATTACATAACTAAAATTCATGAGCCATAATCACTTGCGGGTTTTACGCAAGTGAACGCGGGTATAGTTGATAGATCTATTGGATTTCGACAACTCCCGTTGGTTTACCTCAGCCGGGTAACCAATAAGTACTATACTTGAAACCCTAAATGATTAACTTTGGCAAGTTATCCTACTTGTCCCCTCATGGTTGGGTCTGCAGCCCCCATGACCCGGACTGGCAGTGCGGTTTCATGAGCTTAGTGCAACATACCCACCCTTGATAATTGTGCGTGCATCACAATTATCACATACATACACTTTCCCAGATGGGTGTAACATCTGAACCCAGGGAACTTGTATTCACCCACACCCTAAACCTATGACTCTCACTCAACACCTAGTGTTGACTTTTAAGTATGTATCCTAGGTAACAAAGCTCTGTGGAAATTATGGCATGGAGTGGTACAAAGCTTGCAGGACTTTTCACTCAGTTATCATTCAAGTTTCAAAACAAACATAAATTTTTACTATAGCTAACATGAATCATCATGTAGCTCTCAATAGTCACCTTATAGCTCCCATGAGTCATCTCCCTCCCCCTCGACACCTCCTCCTTCCGTTTTCTTGGGCACCAAGGCTATCGAGCCTATAAATACCCCGTTTCCCCTTCATTTTTTATCACCTCTCTTATCTTCTTTCCACCTTAAACCTTCTGGTCCTATTAGCAGTATTGAGTCCCTAGTATCCCTAGAAGACGAGTGGTATAGACCTTGTAGCCTTGTCGAGTCGTTTTGCCATCGAGAAAACCCTAAACCCTAGGTAGTCCCTCGTTAACCCTTCCCTAGCCAAGTAAGCTTCCATTTCTTGTTCCTTTAGCTTTAGATTAGTCCTAGGATAGTTATAGGATACCTTAGAACCCTTAGAACCCCTTGCCTAAGCCTTGATCACTAGAACTAGCTCGTTAACTTTCTAAAACCCTAAAATGAGTCGAATTGTTATTTTATACTATAACCCTTTTCATAAGCTATAAACTAGTTTAGGTAACTTAGTTAAGCTTATATTAGTTAACCATAAGCTAGGAAACCTTTTTGTTTCATAAAAATATAGTTTGCATGCAGTGGCGGAACTAGGATTTCAAAATAGGGTATGCACTTTTGCTCGAAGGGTCGTTGAAGGGTATGCACCCTATGTTTTTTACGCTACCCATCGAATTTTAGGGTATGCACGTGCATACCCATGCTATAAGCTAGGTCCTCCCCTGTTTGCATGGAATTAGGACTAGTTTTGCAAAACTTTCCATGCATAGGGGTATATATGGTAACTTTCTGAAAATACTAAAGTTTAGGGACTATTTTTGACATTTCTTAAAAGTAATAAGTTTAAGGACCCTTTTTGCAAAGATATATAACCCTAGGATAAAAAGTTAGAAGAGTAAATTGCAATTTTTGTCCCTAAGGTTTGGCCAAATTGCAGGTTTGGTCCCTAAGGTTCGAAAGTGCAACGGTGGTCCTCATTTTGAAGTTTTTGCTGCATATTTGGTCCCTGTTCAACATCAAATGACCAAATTACCATCGCCTTCTTCTTTTTCTATTTTCTTTTCAGTTTTCTAACATATAAATGGTCCATGTTTATTTTTTCGAAAAAAAAAATTCCAAAAAAAATAATACAAATTTTTTTTTTTTAGAAAAAAAATTTCTAATTTTTTTTTTCTAATAATTAATTTTCATCAAAAATCCGAAAAAAATCTAGAAAAAGGTTTTTTTGTCAAAAAACTTTTTTTCCTAAAAAAATAATTCAGAAAAAAGAAATTATTTTTTAAAATTTTTTTTGAAAAACTTTTTAAGAATTTTTTTTTTCGAAATAAATTTTTTTTAGAATTAATTATATTAAAAATAAATTTAGATTTTTTTTTTAGAATTTTATTTTAGAAAAAAACTTTCAATAAGATTTTTTTGCTAGAAATTATTTTCTCCGAATTATTTTTTAAGAAGAAAAGTTATTTGACAAAAGAACTTTTTTTTAGAATTTTTTTCGGATTTTTAAAGAAAATTTTTATTAGAAAAAAAATTGCGGTCCTTAAAGAGTTAATTCTAAAAAAGTTTTTCGAATTTTTTTAGAAAATTTTATATCTAAAAAATTTTTTAGAAATTTTTTTTTTATAATTTTTTTCGAAATCTTTTTCGCATTTTATTAGAATTTTATTTTAGAAAAAAAAAATTTAGAAATTTTTTTCCTAATTTTTTTTTCCGAATTTTTTTAGAAAAAAAAGGTTTTATGACAACAAAACTTTCTTTTAGAATTTTTTTCGGATTTTTTAAGAAAATTTTTATAAGAAAAATATTTTTTTTTTAGAAATTTTTTTTCTTAAAAAAAATTCAAATTATTTTTTTGGAAAATTTAAAAAACATGGACCATTTATTTTAGAATACTGTAATGAAAATAGAAAAAGAAAAAGGCGAGGGTAATTTGGTCATTTGATGTTGATCAGGGACCAAACATGCAGCAAAAACTTCAAAATGAGGACCACCGTTGCACTTTCGAAACCTTAGGGACCAAACCTACAGTTTGGCCAAACCTTATGGACCAAAAATGCAATTTACTCAAGTTAGAAAGTTATAAACATATAAGGACTAGTTTTGCAAAAGTTAATAAGTTAAGGGTATAAATAGTAAATTTTGAAAACTTATAAGTCCAAGGGTCATAGATGTCATTTTCTCAAAATATAGAAGTATAGGGACTAAATATGTGAAGTTTAGATAATTATAAACCTAAGTAATATAAATATTATAAGTATAGGGTAGATTTCGTAAATATATTAAACTTGAAGGTTATAAAGTAAACTATTTTCATATATATAGCAAACCTATTTTTAAGTTAGAACATAACACAATACTAGGGAGTTTCATGTGAGGAGTACTATGTGGATATTTCGTTTTGACGAGTTTGCTGGGTTTACGATTTAAAGTGCCCTGACTCCTCAAACGATTATTGCATATACTTCTGAATTATGATGGCCCGAACGGTGTTATGTTATAACTAAAACTCTAATAACAATATAACTCAATAGTAAGGAACTTCGTGTGAGGAGTTATATACTTCTGAATTATGATGGCCCGAACGGTATTATGTTGGCAGCATAATACAATAGTAGGGAGCTTCATATGAGGAGTTATACTTCTGGATTACGATGGCCTGAATGGTGTTATATTATATCTAAGAATCCTAAGTTAAAATACTTAATAAACCTAAAACAAAACAACTAGAGCTTGACATGCCTACACAACAATAATAGACCTCAAGATACGTGAGTAAGCAGCCTAGACCTCTAGTCACTTTGACATCAATCACATAGCCTTAAGCCCAGGTGAGTTTTCATAGCCTCACACTTTTTAAAACGCTTTCTAAATGCTTTACAAACCCTGTGAGGGGGATACATGCTACTTGCTTTAAAAACCGAATACAAGTCTTTTTCTTTGGTTGTTGCACGAGTGATACTATTTCTGCCACCATTACATAACTAAAATTCATGAGCCATAATCACTTGCGGGTTTTACGCAAGTGAACGCGAGTATAGTTGATAGATCTATTGGAGTTTGACAACTCCCGTTGGTTTACCTCAGCCGGGTAACCAATAAGTACTATACTTGAAACCCTAAAGGATTAACTTTGGCAAGTTATCCTACTTGTCCCCTCATGGTTGGGTCTGCAGCCCCCATGACCCGGACTGTCAGTGCGGTTTCATGAGCTTAGTGCAACATACCCACTCTTGATAATTGTGCATGCATCACAATTATCACACACATACACTTTCCCAGATGGGTGTAACATCTGAACCCAGGGAACTTGTATTCACCCACACCCTAAACCTATGACTCTCACTCAACACCTAGTGTTGACTTTTAAGCATGTATCCTAGGTAACAAAGCTCTGTGGAAATTATGGCATGGAGTGGTACAAAGCTTGCAGGACTTTTCACTCAGTTATCATTCAAGTTTCAAAACAAACATAAATTTTAGGGACCTCCTCTTATAAAACTCTGATGATTTTATTGAATGATAACTCATTCTATAAAAACGTCTCTTTTTGAGTCGTTTTCTATTACTGTAACTGTGATTCCATGAAGTAATACCCCAACTCTAAATCCACTGCGAAACGTGAAAATATGGGTGTTACATTAATTCTATTAAAATTTTAATTTTTGAAAATACTAATTATTTGAACTTTTCTAAATTGTAGATGACTACCTCAGTCGGAAACAATTTGGTATTCAGGAGTTTCTTTGAGAAACAAAAACTCACTGGACCTAACTTCATTGACTGGTATTGCCAGCTTTGCGTTATCCTGTCAGCTGAAGATAAGGAAAATTACTTGGAGCATCCTATTCCTGCTGCACCTGTTGCAACTCCTGGACACCCAGTCCTTCTCGAGGCTTTGACAGCTCACACTTCTTGGGTCAAGGGATCAAAGAACATTGCTGCATTCATGCTTATGAACATGGACTTAGAAATCCAATGGAATCTAACTTGCCTTGGTGCATATGACATGCTACAGGAGTTGAAAAGTATGTTTGCTCAACAGGCAGAACAGGAATTTCTGCAAACTACGAGTAAATTTCACTCATGTAAGCAAGAAAAAGGTCAATCTGTATGCCCATATGTTCTAAAGATGAAGAGCTACATTGACAACTTGGAGCGTCTCGGTCATCCCGTCACTTTGAACCTTGGAGTAAGCCTAATCTTAATTGGACTCTCTAAGGAGTATGACAGCTTTGTGCAGAACTAAAATATGCACAACATAGGGAAGAGTCGAAGACTGTGAATGAATTACATGCTATACTTAAACAACATGAGCAGACGCTGCCCAAGAAAGATGTTTCACATGCATTTCATGCTATACGTGCAACAAAGGTCCAGAAAAACCAAAGTAAAAAACCGTTCAAGGTTGCTAAGGGGAATCAAGGGAACAGAAAGTATAAGTTGGCTTATGCTCCTGAGCATAAACCATCTTATGCTTCCAAGCCCAAGAAACCTCCACCACCCAAGAAGGATAACCCTGAAAAGGACGCGACCTGTCACCAATGTGGTGAAACAGGTCATTGGAGAAGGAATTGTCCCGTGTATCTCGCCGAGTTGCTGAAAAAGAAGAAGCTATCTCCAGGAGTTAGCACTTCAGGTGTTTTCACCATAGTACTCTATTCTTTTGCTAGTAAATCTTGGGTTTATGACATGGGTTGTGGTACTCACATCTGTAATACTACTCAGGGTCTCAGGGGAAGTAGGAAGCTGAAGCCAAGAGCTTTAAGTCTGTACGTGGGCAATGGTCAACGGGCAGGAGTTGAAGCTATTGGAAGTTATCATTTATGTCTCCCAAGTGGATTAGTAGTTGTTTTGAACAATTGTCATTATGCTCCCTCTATTACTAGAGGGATTATTTCAGTTTCACGTTTTTTTTACGATGGTTTTATTAACCGTTTTGAATTGAATAATATAATTTCAGTTTCTAGGAATAATGTTGTTTATTTTAGTGCTATCCCAAGGGATGTTATCTTTGAAATTGATATGTCTTGCTCTAAAACAAATGATAGTTCTATGTTTGTTGTTAGCAATAAAAGAGCCAATCTCACCTTGGACTCTACTCTCTTGTTGCATTGTCGTCTTGGACACATTAGCAAGAAACACATGGAGAAGTTCCAATATGATGGACTTCTCAACTAAAATGATGTCAAGTCATTTGAAAAGTGTGTTGTGGCGTGTAAGGAAGAGTGCGATGAGCAATTATCCCATGTTCCTTAAGATGAGCCAAAAACTCTTGACTAATATATTCACCTCCACGATCAGAATGTAGTGACTTAATGGTCTTCCCGAGTTGGTTTTCTACTTCCTTTTGAAACACTTTAAATGTTTCAAACACTTCATGTTTATGTTTCAGCAGGTAAACATAACCATACCGACTATAGTCGTCAGTAAAAGTGACGAAGTAACTAGCTCCTTGTCTTGACACAGTTCTAAATGGGCCACATACATCAGTGTGTATTATTCCAAGTAGATCCTTATCCCTTTCCACTTGATGTGAATAAGGTTTTCTTGCCATCTTACCAGACATGTGTTACACCCCATGCCCGCTTTGACCAAAAACTTTGACTTTAAAACTTTTACGCGGAAACGACCCAACTTTAACGGACATTCGGTTACTCTTTTGACTATTGACAACAATCTATAAACATTCAGACCTTTAGACTATTTTTAAAAGAAACTATACTTAACTACCTTTAAAACGGTGGATGACGCGACCCGCGATGACTTACGATTTAAAAGATATGATTTTTCTAAGATTGACCAAAAACTAGAAAAAATCTCATTTATATTCTGACACAAGCATATGGCCATATGCTGAAATTTCCATATGGCCATATGCTTGTCATATGCCCCTTACTTAAAATTTTGACATAACCATATGGCCATATGCTGAAATTAGCATATGCCCATATGACACCTGCAGAAAATTATATAAAACAATACTTTACACCTTTTTCGGAAATCGTACTTTCGAGACTCGAAAATTAACGAAATTTTTCAGATTTCATAAACATTTCATAAACTTCATTTCCAAGTAAAAACATTTATCATTTGACCCTCGGAATAGTACTTTGCAAAATGACGAGGCACAAAACTCGTTTTGACCCATTTCACAACAAGCAACCTTAACCACTTCCGTATCACAACAAACTTACCCAAACCCATTAACATAACACAATAAATCGTTTACAAGACAACTTAACCCATTTGCAACCCAAAATGGATATATTTACACTTATTCCAAACACCCCTTTATCCAACGCTATAAACACTTAAATCCATTTACATCGTGAACCGTTAGATATACTTGGCTTTGACTTATTACAACATAACTTTGACACTTGACTAAGACCATATAACCTTTAAACAAATCACGGGGGCATCAACATTGACTTGATCTCGGTATTCTACCTAGCTCCTACTTTCTTACCAAAGTCCTCTAACTTTCGCATAACCAAACCTTAATCCTTAATCCAAGCCTTCGCATTAACACAAGAGCCTACAAAACATTGTAACATTAAACCGTAAGCATGAAAGTTAGTAAGTAAAATGATTATAACATAATATCATATAAATCATTCACAGATTACACAACACCCATTACTTCATTAGAACCTTAAACCTTTAACGTTAACCCATACCTTAGCCACTTAATGCTCCATGACCTATCTCATTAGCATCTAAGCACTCTTAAACTATACATCCTTTTGATCTAAGTCATGCTAACCTTAAGTCCACTCTCACATAAGCACATCCTTTTCAAGCTCACTTAAGCCATTAACATATAACACATAAAGCATAACATCATGAAATCATTACAACATCATCTTATAACCAGTTTACTTACCTTGATTCCAAGCTAAATCAAACATCATCATCAAAATCATCATCCTCCTTACCATCATCATCATTATCCACATCACCACCACCATCATCCTTCACAATTAATAAAGACCTAATAATACATTTAAGCAACATCATGAATAAGGGTTTATATAACCCATCTTAACTTACCCATCCTTCATTCTAGATCATCATATGATCATATCTTGATCATATGATGAATCCTTTCTTACCTCATAAATCATAACCTCATTAGAATCAAGATAGTGTATTACTTACTTGTGGGACGATCATGGTTTAGGCTTAACTCTTGACAAGGAACACATATCATCTTCCTCATCATCATCAAGACTTCATCCTTCCCTCCCTTTTCTCTTCTAAAACCGGACCACATCATACCCCTAATAATAGTGATAGAACTTGGAAGAGAATGGTAGAATTCTCTAGAATTAGGTGTAGGTTTAGCCACATGGCAACTATGGTCCCTCAAAACTTATTCTTTCTATTTTAGAAACATTAAACTTATTACATCATTAAATATATGGCAACCAAGCCCCTGAAGTCTCTTTCCTTTCAAATTGTGCCACCTAACACTTTTCCTAACCATATAATACATTCGCTAACCATTAGGCTGACTATCGGGTTTGACAAGTCAATCATATTAAGTTCTTAGTCCATTTTCATCTAGGGTGGGACCTATTTGTATCCGGGGAATGAGTGTTACAACATGCAGGAAACACACTTTTCAAATGACTTGATGTCAGTTGAGTTGAGAAGTCCATCATGTTGCAACTTCTCCATACATTTCTTGCTAATGTGTCCAAGACGACAATGCCACAAGAGAGTGGAGTCTAAGGTGAGATTGGCTCTTTTATTGCTAACAGCAAACATAGAACTATCATTTGTTTTAGAACAAGATACATCAATTTCAAAATACCATCCCTTGGGATAGCACTAAAATAAACAACATTATTCCTAGGAACTGAAATTGTATTATTCAATTCAAAATGGTTAATAATACCATCGTCAAACAAACGTGAAACTGAAATAATCCCTCTAGTAATATAGAGAGCATAATGACAATTGTTTAAAACAACTACTAATCCACTTGGGAGACATAAATGATAACTTCCAATAGCTTCAACTCTTGCCCGTTGACCATTGCCCACGTACAGACTTAAAGCTCCTGGCTTCAGCTTCCTACTTCCCCTGAGACCATGAGTAGTATTACAGATGTGAGTACCACAACCCATGTCATAAACCCAAGATTTACTAGGAAAAGAATAGAGTTATATGGTGAAAATACCTGAAGTGCTAGCTCCTTGAGATAGGTTCTTATTTTTCAGCAACTCGGCGAGATACACGAGACAATTCCTTCTCTAATGACCTGTTTCACCACGTTGGTGATAGGTCGCGTCCTTTGCAGGGTTATCCTTCTTGGGTGGTGGAGGATTCTTAGGCTTGGGAGCATAAGATGTTTTATGCTCATGAGCATAAGCCAACTTATACTTTCCGTTCCCATGATTCCCCCTAGCAGCCTTGAACGGTCTTTTACCTTGGTTTTTCTGGACCTTTCCTGCACGTATAGCATGAAGTGCAGGTGCAACATCTTTCTTGGGTAGCGTCTGCTCATGTTGTTTAAGCATAGCATGTAATTCATTCACAGTATTCCTCATGCTGTGCATATTATAGTTCTGCACAAAGCTGTCATACTCCATAGAGAGTCCAATCAAGATTAGACTTACTCCAAGGTTTAAAGTGACGGGATGATCGTGACGCTCTAAGTTGTCAATGTAACTCTCCATCTTTAGAACATATGAGCTTACAGATTGACCTTCTTCTTGCTTGCACAAGTGAAATTCCCACACGGTTTGCAGAAGTTCCTATTCTGCTTGTTGGGCAAACATACTTTTCGACTCCTGTAGCATGTCATACGCACCAAGGTGAGTTAGATTCTGTTGGATTTCTAAAAAAATGGTCATAAGCATGAATGCAGCAATGTCCTTTGATCCCTTGACCCAAGAAGTGTGAGCTGCCATAGCCTCGGGAAGGACCGGGTGCCCAGGAGTTGCAACAGGCGCAACAGGAATAGGATGCTCCAAGTAATTTTCCTTATCTTCAGCTGACAGGATAATGCGAAGCTGGCGATACTAGTCAATGAAGTTAGGTCTAGTGAGTTTTTGTTTCTCAAAGAAACTCCTGAGTACCGAATTGTTTCCGACTGAGGTAGTCATCTACAATTTAGAAAAGTTCAAATAATTAGTATTTTTAATAATTAAATTCTTAATAGAATTAACTACCCAATTCATTACTAATTAAGATTAAGATCCAACTTGATCTCCCACTTATTTCCAAAGGTCTGACCAATGTGTAATCAAGTGCGGCAAGAGGTAAGCGACGAGTGTTAATTGCATAAAATGCAACTATTAGAATTATGAGACTGATCAAGACATTAGTAGACATGTAATAATGTCATGAACATGTTTAGTCTCATATTATGCCTCGGGTCCAAGGTCTGACCAAGCATACTCGAAATAAGCCGACTAAGCAAGAATGTGCAAATATCGCCAAAAGTCAGACCAATGAGCAAAATTCACCACTGGGTTTGGAATGGCCCTAAGGTCTGACCAAAGAGGTCAAGCCAAAAACACGTGTTCTTGGTTGGCTGGCATAGACTTAAACTTTACATATAGGTATACACATAAATGTGGTAAAATATGTATACAAAGAAGCATGCAAAACAACTTTGTAGCACTTTATTTTAAAAACTTTTAGTAATGACACTATAGTGATCATCATGGTTCACGGTAGCTCTAATCGAACTCGCAAGGAAGCGGAGGACCAAGTCAGCTCGAAGCTATGACCGGAAATCCTTTAGGTGTGACTGTGCGCACCGCCTTATACCCCATTATAGTTTGTTATAGTGGGTGAGCGGTACTTCCCAAGTGTCCATAGCATCCAGTTTTTAATTTCATGAAAGCTTGTTTCAATTTATTTAGGTCACTTAATTTTACAAAAAACAAAATTTTCCACGGATCAAATAGCAGGTCACAATTTGAGTATGATATTTAGGTGTGTAAATTAAGGCCATATTAATGTCATGATTTCGATATGTATTATTCCATATTGCATGCAATTAGGTGTGTAAAACATTTACTGTAACAATTATGCAAATAGGGAATCAAATACATAAACATAAACATTAATCAAACACATAAAATCCGAGTTCTCTCGTGAGTCTTCCCCAAAAAGAGAACTATAAATTAATCATGGCAAACTAATTAAATTTTAATATGCTATTAGATGTGTCTAATTAATCATTAATTTTAATTCATTTGCATCTAGTTATTTTTTATTAATTAATGACAAGTATTGCATGATAGTTGTCAAAACAAAAATAAAACAAATAACTAAGTTAGATTCATGCAGCCTTTTCGCGTGTTTATTAAATCGTGTAACCCATAACCACTAAACGAGTTGACTCGTGATGCCACTGTTGTATTTAAATAACAATTTAACCAATTAACTACGAGTACGCAGGGGAAAATATATCTAGTTTAGCAATTATGATTAACACATATAATAAACAAATTAATGTAAAAGAGAAACAAGCAAACTAACCCTCGAAGCAGCATCAAATGAAACAAGTGATTAAAACAATCACCTTTACAAGGGCTCACGCAAACACTTCAAACAAATACACCCGGAGTGCTAGCCGTATCTCACGTAAACCCAAACACCAAGTGTTGAAGCTCAAAAATGGAATCAAACTAAAAACTGCCCCAAAACAGTTATGTCCGATATCCTCTTGCAACCCGAGATCAAAATCCTTTGTTGTCCCATATCGGACAACACTACGTCCGATCTGTTTTCCTCTTCTGTCCGGGAACGCACAAAAAAAGAAGTTTTAGCTTCTTCTTCACGTTGTGATGACTGGGAGCAAAAGACCTCGAATCCTAACACTTCTAAAGAAGCAATAGAATCAATTAATACCTACTAATACGCCTTGGATCAAGAATGCAAGTAATAGGTTAGTAAAGTGAGATTCGAATAACTAAAAACCCTAGAGAAGGCTTGATCTATTCAACTGATATTGGAATGAATTTTCTGTGTTTTTTCTACTCTAGATGTCGTGTGTTATGAGCTGAGATAGGAGGGTTTATATAGCCTCTAAGTCTCACTCATGATAAGGCTTAAAACACATTCATGATAAGCATAGAACTCTTCCATTTTGAGCCTTATCACAACTCTTCTTTTTCCTTATTATCAGCAATGAATCTAGACAGATTTTTCCCTTTCCGGATCCTTCTATAGCCGGACACAAGATCTAGGACAAGCAAGGTTATTGTCTAGTTCATTTTGTGTCCAAACCTGTCACTTTTGACCTTTACGTGAAACGTATTTTAATGTTTAATGTGTGTGCCCTCAATAAACTCACACACCTTTAGTCGTACTATGCTAATCCGACACACACATTCCAACAGAAGCCCCATAGGTTGAGAATCGTAAGCATACGAATATGACATGATGGCATGTCGAACTTGTTGGACAAATGATTGGGCTTGTTGAACATATTGGGCCGGCTGTAACATCTGTTGGACAGGCTGAGCTTGGACTGCAGCAGCAAGATGGGCTTGTTGTGGTTGTAGATATTGGGCTAAGTTGTTTGGAATCATTTGTTGTGTTTACACCGAAAATAATTGATGAATAAGGGTTGAAAGTGGCGGCTGAAAATAAGCAGGCAAGCAAGCACGTTGCAAAGTAAAAAAAATAAACACGGCAGCAGGAGAAAAATTATTGCGGAAAAGATATTAAATAGAAGCAAGCAGGCAAGTACGGAGTAGCTTAAAATTAAATAGCAAGCAACAAAGTGAGAAACAATGCAAAAGTAATTAAGTAGCAGTGCACATGCGGGGCAATGAAGAAACAAATGAATTTTGGTTCGGCAGTTTTGCGGTTCGGTTGAGTGTTTTTTGGTGGTGGGTATTTAGGGCCATGATTACCATATTAGAATTGGTAAAAACCTCCTCAATTATTATTTATGATCAAATATAAATATATAACAAGTCTTGCACAATAAGATAACTAACATGGGCTAAGTCCGATAGTAAATAATAAAGTGCATGAGCTAATAATCATTCGAATAAATAGTACTCTTTCAGTTCACGGTTTGAGTATTTCAAAATTATCTTGTGACTATAACACTAAAATGTTGTGTGAGGTATCTAGTTCAAAATCATGTTTGATGCAAACAATTATGAAGTGGTTACGTTAACCTCCTAAAAAGGAAAAGATTTACCTGGTTTGAGTCTGCATTGCGATGGTTTTAAATCTAATGGATTAGTCAGCCAAAATGTTAGGAAAAAAAACATATTTATGAAATCTGTATTGCGATAGTTTCAAATCTAATGAATTAGTCGGTCAAAATGTCATAAAAACATATTTAAGAAAGAAACTGTTTCACTATTCATGTTGTTTTATTAGCCGGTTGTGTTTACAATTCGAAAGAAGGTGTATAAACAAGATGGGCCATTTTTGGACCTTTGAATATGATGATGGGCTTTACAACTTATTATTATGTCTTACACTCTTATGTACAGAGTTACAGGAAGCCGCTTTTCTTTATGCCTCGTTAATTCGTTTATGGTTTAGATTTTATCATTTTATGGTCTAGGGTTTTATAATGTTTATGAGAAAGAAAACCCTGCAGAGGTTAAAAACATCCGTAGACTTGGATAGTAAGTTACATTTTCAACTCACTGAGTCGAAAATGTATTGACTAGAGATGTAATCATCTGAAAATTTCTCAACAAAAATTAAGGTTCAAACAAACAAGCAAAAATCACTTAAAATATATTAATGCTATTTACAAAAAGGAAAATGATTGAGATACTTAAAACTTGTAAATAATTTTACGACTGATACTGATATGTGTGGACTTAGCTCATTGGATTGTGAAGTAGGGTGTGTTTGGCGCAGAACATTTAAGAGCATTTAGGATCGGTGAGCGTTGTAATTTTTGTTGCTCGTTTGACAAGCAACAAGTAGCTTTATCTATTTTTTTCGGAATGCTCCTTTCCTAGCGCTTCATGAAGTAGCATTTAGGAGCGTTAAGCATTTAAAAGTTGTTTTACACATTATGTTGCCAAACTTCTTTTTTTTTTTTTTTTTTAGAAAAACACAATTTCTTGTTAGTGCTTACTGATAGTGCTATTTTTGCCAAACACATCTTAAATGCACTCCACCAACATAAAGGAAATTTATGGTCGTTCAATCTTATAGAAGAATCACATGAACCACTTTTAGTGTATTATTTGGTTTTTAGCTTTGAACATAAATTTCTCATATATTTATTATGTTATAACTATTGCTAAAATCAAATAAATGATATCACTACAAGATCATATACTACTTTCATTAAACTAATGTTTGTTTTAATCCTACTCCAACGCACACGAATTAAAAACTAATTATCACACAATGAGTAAAATATTTATGAAGATTGCAAAAGATGTTGGACTTGAATTCTCTTCATTCGTGAGTCGTGACCCACTACACTACCCCCGTCTTCATGACTATGATTCCAACTTTCTATAAGTGTGAGTAATGTCATCTTCAAACCGTACCACAAACAGTAACCATTTTGGAATTTTACGATCGACAGAATTTATATTATCAATATACAATGCTTTATACATAAATATAAATGAATTGGATAACTAAATGTATGTGTAATTTATATTATCAATATACAATGCTTTATACATATAAATGAATTGGATAACTAAATGTATGTGTAATTTAATGCCTAAGTATAGTGTTATCTTTAATAGAATAAGAAAATTACACCATTTAAGGCTATTGAGCAAATAGTGTTTTTCAATCAACTATGTTTTTTTTCGAACAACATAATTTTATTAAAAACAAGTGAGAAACTAGGAAAAACAAAATACAAAACAGAGGAAATCAATGGGTTTTGAAGCCAATTGTTCCAAAAAATATTAGTTTCCTATTCCAATTTGTGTACCACAAGAAAGAAGTGCTAGTGATCTTTTCAAAAATCTCATTTCAGGCCATACAATGAAATCTTAAACTTTTAGAAAATAGCTAATTACAAATTCAGTTTTATAAAATTTTCTTTTTGTTTCGGATATTAATGGATTGATTTATGTTTTGGATATATTTCTTTTCGTTCTTTCCTTAAGTTTTCGAATATTAAAAGAGAAGTTATCTACTTATCTTCTAATAGATCTATGATGGTTGTATGTTAAAAAAACTTGTGAATCTTAAAGATTTGTAAAAAGTTGAACAAAACTGAGATCTCTTCTTCCTTCGTTTGTGTTCTTGTTCGAACCAGGTAGGTGAGGGTAGTTGATTTGGAGTTAGATTGAATATTGTATTTGTGTGTTTGTTTCCCAGATTTATTTTTTATTGTTATGCTTGGTTTAGTAGCTTGATTAGATTATACATTGTGATTAACTGGTTGTATATTTTGGTGAAAGGGTTAATTAAATAGTGTATTAATTGTATGTGTTGAATATTGTTTTTTAGTTTTATTCGTGCTTTAAATAGTTGTAAATTATGCTTTTGTACTTGTATTTGATTAAAAATCTATTTTAGAAAGTCTTAAAAAATTAATAGGAGGAAAATGTCAACATGCATTATAAGGTAGTATAGATATGTATACGTAGAATTGAAATATATTTAGGGTCCGTTTGTTTTCCCACTTAGGAATGGCTTTTAGTTTGATTTGACACTAGATAATTATTTTGTTGGTGCTTTTGGTATAAAAATTATCTTTAAAACCCTCAAATAAAGGTGCACACAAAAAATAGTGAGATGGGTAGATTTTTAAAAAAAGGTAAAATGCAAAAATGGTCCCTAAACTTTCACGAAATCGCAGAAATGGGACCGAGAAAAAAAGTAGCGCAAAAAAACCACTAACGTTACGCAAATGTGCAAAAACGCCACCGAGAGGCATTTTCCGTTAGTTTCCCCGTTAAGTGTCATGTCACTGAAGTGTAGTCTCGTCATTTCACGGTTTCCCGGGTACTAAGTTTACGTGTAGTGACACTGTAGATTGAAGGACTAATTTGCAATCGAAAGTTTGCCTTTTTACACACTTTACACTATCCAGTAATTAAATATGACCGTTGCATCACATTATTTCACACTTTCCAATATCCGGCAAAAGTATGGTCTTGATTTGTGACTGTGGGAAACAAGCAACAATCAAAACAAGCTGGACAAACAGGAACCCAGGACGACGATTCTACTGTTGTCTTTCATGTGGGTTTATTGGATGGACGGATCCTCCAATGTGTTGCCGAGCAGTCGCTGTGATTCCTGGCCTGTTGAGGGCGAGGAATGAACTTGAAGAAGAGTTGGAGGAGCAGTTGAGGTTGATGAGGGAGAAGGATCAGCAGTTGAAGAAGCTCAACAAGTTTCTTATTTTTAGTTGGGTCTTTTTTTTCATTGTCTTTAAGTTGCTTTAGGTTGGTATGTAGGTGTATTGACATCTTTCTGGGTTGTATCATCACAGGGTTTAAGGTCATCCCTGGTTTGTATTGACCTTCATGTTAATAAAAAGTGTTTGATTTTTGCACTAAAGTGGGATCATCGTTGTTTTGGTTGTTGTTATTATAAGAAGACCAATGTAGTCAATAATGTTCATTTTACTTGCAGAATCAATATGCAGTAAACTTGGTTTCTGATTCCTTATCAACTTTGACTTACAAAAGTCAAAACAAGTTTGGGTCATTCGGTATAGTTAAATAGTGGGCATGTTGGGTCATTCAATATACGTAAGTATATGATGATGGCAAACCACACATTGTGCAGAGCATTATGCAGCAAATAAATAAACCAAAATGAAAACAAATACCATTCCTAATTAACCAAGTCTAAAAAACAAATCACGTACAAGTTATTGTCTTGAAGACAGAAACTCGGTTACACAATCCATACACTCATTGTGTTAAAACACACAAACAAATAACCAACCCAAATTTATTGCACCACCACAATTGTGTTGACTCACTTGGCGATGTTGGCTTTTCTCTTGATCCTCTTTTTCTTTTGACCTCTACCATTCCCTGTAGATTGTAATACTTGACTTGCTTGTGTTCCAACTTGATGACTTGGCCCTGCTGCTACCTCACTTGCTTGTGTTCCAACTGGCTGGCTTGGCCCTGCTCCCACCTCTGTTGCAGAAGATCCCACTGGATGAGTAGATCTTTCTAGTACCTCATCTGGTACTCCTTCCCTTCTTGTTCTCCCTTGGTTGCCTCTTCGTCCCGTACACGCTCACTTATTGTGACCCTGCCCACCACATGCACCACATTTGACAGTTTTGCCCCTCTTTGACAGCTTCGCATTTTTCACCATTGATTTTTTCATAACCTGTTCAACAATATCATCCCTTGACACTCTTCTCTTCTTCCGTGGTCTTCCAATTAGAACATAGTGATGAGGTGGCTTTAGGTTGCTAGGGATAGGGCATTTGGTCCAAAAGGGTGGACCAACAATTCCTTCAATCTTACGTTAATACATCTCCTTCCATGTGGTTAACCAATAACATGGGTGCACAAAATCCTCTGGGATCGCAACCAGGTTGTCAATTGACTCCTTGTTGTGTTTAGCCATGTCGTTGATAGCCGCAGTAGCATGCTTACATGGAATACCAGTGAGTTCCCATCTCCTACATGTGCATTCCCTTTTCGGCATATTCACAATACATTGGTCACCCCAAGCTCCCTTACGCTGGTATGTATCCCCCCACCCCATAAAACCTTATACTCATTTGCTTCCTCCTTGATGATTTCTAAAATTTTAGTCGCTGTTGGGGTTAAGTGACCTTCACATCTGTCTATTACATGCTGCACACTAACACTTCTCTTCACAAAATACTCCCTGATGTACTCCAAACAACCAATGATTGGTTGATCTCTGCCGGCCACTAACTTGCTATTGAACGATTCACATAAGTTGTTAAGAAGGATGTCACATTTAGCTCTCCCTGTAAACAATATATTAATATCAACATCATTTTCAATCTTATTAATATTACAGATGAAAGTCATAATATCAACATCATTTTCATATCTTATTAATATTACAGATGAAAGTCATAACATGTGTATATTATACCTGAAAATTGTGACATTGACCATGATGATGCTGGTATCTTCCTTAACCAGTCATAAGCTTTAGAGTCAATTGATTTTAGCTCTTCCATTCCTCTATTAAACTCAGGGACTGTTGATGCTCTAGCACACCTCCAAACAAGTTCCTTGATATTCTCTCCCTTGAATAACTGTTTCATGTTGTCATATATGTGTCGCACACAGAATCGGTGTTCAGCAGCAGGAAACATTTCTGCAATAGCTGGTAATATCCCCTGTCGATTTGTACAAAACATAATATGTGAATGAGGATTGAATTGGGTTGGAAATCAATTAATTGAATCTACACAATGTTTATACCTTTTGTCTGTCTGAGATAAAGGTGAAGTTTGAATTTGGTTGCAAATCAAGATCATCTCCAAAATTGCTAAGGAACCATAACCATGAACTCTTGGACTCAGCTTCAACCACTGCGTAAGCAACTGGATAGAGGCCATTATTGCTATCGACACCAACAGCGGTTAAGACTTGACCAGTATAATGTCCTTTGATAAACGCCCCATCCAACCCTAGTATGTCCCTTCTGCCTGCTTTGTAACCTTCTTTTCAAGGCACCAATACAAACATAGATCCGTCTGAAAACCCTTGAAGAATCACCTGAATCAGGGTTTGCTTCAACTTGAATCTTCACAGTTGTATCACGGTTTTTATTTTTCAATTCCAAAGCGTAATCCCTAAGATTGGCATACTGTTCTTCATGGTCACCGTCAATTCGTTTCTGAGCAAATTCCCTTGCTCTGGATATCTTTGTCGTAGGGACATCGAGCTGCAAGTTTTGATTTATTTCCATTGCTATTGTAGCTGTTGGGGTTGTGCGGTCCCTAACAAGAATTTTAGCAACCTCGGATGAAAGGAATGGTGCAGTCAACAATTTAATTTTTCTTGTTTGGAGGCATTTATGTTCATCTTTTAATACTTTCACACTCCAACTACGTTCATCACCCACTTTTGACACATGTAGGGACCATGGGCACATGGGCTTGTTCTTTTTTTTTTTTGTAGGTTTTGGAACTGGCAAAATTGCCCTTTAACTGTGAAGAAGAAGCCGATGGTTGACTACTTCCAGTATCATTTATGCCATAACCCACAACAGTCCCTCTACAAATCGCTCGAATCCTTTCTTGGTCACTGTAAAACCCGAAAAATTTGAACATCTAAAATGCCCAAAATACCCTTCTAATTTTAAACTTTTGAAAAGACGAATGAGAATGCAAGACATTACAATATATACTAACCAAAGTATTTAAAACCGTAATATTTGAACAATACATATTTATACCGATAATAAAACTTAAGATAAAATAATTTGTACACGTTTTAAATATCACACGTTAAATAATGTTGTGGGGCCGATTAGTATTTTTATTTGTGTACACACTCACTATTTCGAAATATGGTAACTAAGTCACTCATTTAACCTCCCCCATGAATTTCGACTAATCACCATCAATCACCCTTATATTTCGACCCAATCACCCATCACCACGACTTTCCTTGTTAAGCCTCACACGACTTTTATGATAAGAGAAAATCATTTACCATATAGAGAAGATACGTTCATGAATGAGAAGATTCAAAGATATCACTTTAATATATACTAGTTATAAGTCCCGTGCACGCACGAGATTTATACATAAATCAAATTTATTTTAAAATTTTAGTTTATTATATAGACATATAAGAATTTACCGTGAAAATTGTGATATAAGTACAACTAATAAATATGCATATTTTCTATTATGTACTAATATCTATTAATATTTTGTAATGAAAATTATTGGATGAAAGATTTAACTTTGTTTAGCTGATATAGATGTTGAGGTTGAGGTTGATGTTGTTGTTTAACTTTAACTATTGATATAAGTTGTACAAAATGTGCGAGTTTAGTAGCACACAATGAGCGTTGATGAAGTTAAAATATACTCCATAAAGTTTTTTAAAAGTATTTTTCCGGATGTTCGTATATAAAATTACATGAATAGCGTATATTTATTTCTAAATCACAGCAACTCATGCTTACAATTTAATATTTATATTACCGTTAATAATAATTTAGCCGTATTTAATATTTAAACCCGTGTACGCATATATTAAACTTTTAGTTAGGATAACATGAGTACTTATTTAACATATACAATAAAAAAAATATTTAATAGATGAAAGTTTAAAACTAAAATTTATTTTAAAAATATTTAACGTATATTGAAATTAATTCATGTGTTTACAAAATTTTGTAATTTTAATTGATGAAAAGTCTCAAACTAACACTAATACTAATGTAATTGTAAATAAAGTTCATATTATAAAGTCTAGCGGGTATAAACTGTAAGGTATTATTTGTTTATTATCTAAAGTTATTAAAAAATATGGAGACTTATAATTTTACACTTAACTCTATATAATATATTTAAAATTCAACCACTAAAGTTTTATTAATTACCCCATCTTTTTTTAAGTTTTTGTTTTCATAAATTTGACACGTATATTTTTATGATTTTTTTTCCTCAACCAAATTCTCCACCAAATTTATTAAAGTTTGACCAAAAGCAATTCAATTTTGACTTTTTATTGGCCAATCACGTCGTTTTATTCTGCTTACGTGGCAAAATCAAGCTCTCCTATTGGTCCAATTTTTTTTTTTCTTTTTCTATAAATTGTTTTGCCACAAAAACTCCGAAATGATGTAATTCATTTATTATATAAAAGATTTACTTTCACCTCATAAGCCTAACTTTTCCTCTTGATCGTATGAATAAAACCGAGTGCATGAAATTCTTGAGCTTTGAGTTTCTACGTCCTTATTCAAGGTGAGTGTACGAGTTTAGTCCGGGCTGTGACTTCGTGTTTGGTTCGATTCGATCTATTGGTGCGAAGTTTGTTGTTCGGTATTGATTCATAGGAGGTTTTGAATTCGTAGTGAGCATTTATGATGGAGTGTGGGTTCAACCTATTTTCATTGAGTCTTGTGTTCGTGTGTTGTTTCGGTTCCACACTTGTAATCTTGTTCGAGCCTTGATCTTGCATCAACGAAGAGGTAAAGCTTTAACTATCCTCGACACTTCTAACATACAATATATAATCATGCACGATCCTAATATGTTGTACGCTTACATGCATAAGAAACCTTAATATAAATCATGTTTGGCTGCCACATTCAATATATACAAAAGAGAATATGATACGTAATTAACACAATAAGGGTTTTATTAATAAGCGGTGTCGAGTCTTGTTACCTTGTCTATTCGATCGAACCTCGTTGCAGCTTATAAAATTACATTGATATGATATGTTAATTAAGACTATGATATTGAAACTATAAAAGTAAGAATCATGCATGATGAATTATAGTTATACGTATGGTTAAAACAAGAATAAGGTGGCTGATGGGTTGTACGCATGCATGGATTTTTTTTTTTTTATGGTTAAAAACTTATGTTATACTGTGGGAGTCTTGTTAGTTCTGTGTAGAAGGAAACAAGAGCAGATTGGTTGGGCCTTGTGACTTCATTTGGTGTCTTGTAAATTAGTTTTGCATGTACATGAAATACTAGAGTGTTAAGTCTAATATTACATGGGAGTGTGTCGCATATTATAGGTAGTGTAGGTAGTGTGTATATGAGTGAAGTGAAGCGATGTCGAGTTATAAACGAGTCTTAAATGATTTAGTAAAATTTTGGGTCGTCGCGGCATAAATAATAATATCGTGGGTACGTTAGTGAATTATATAAAAATTATAACGATGGGGTCTAAAATTACTATCTTAATTTAAATTTATAAAATAAACTTTAAAATAATTTTATTTGACTTTTTAATATTTAATTTTGATAATTTACATTTTGAACCCTAAACTTTGTAATGTTGACACTTTAGACCCTAATCTATTCTAATTGTCACTATTAGTACTCTAACTTGATTAAATGGTGACTTTGATCATATATGACGAATATTGCTAATTTGGGAAATCTGCTAAAAATGGTTAAACTACTTAAAACAGAAACTTACTATTTTTGGAAAGCTGCTATAAATGGAAAGTTACTAAAAATGGAAAGCCTACTAAAATGAGTAATCTGATTTAAAATAAGTTATTAGTAATAAGCCGATCATTAATTCGTGTTGATTCGCTAAAGAAGGAGTGACTTCCTATTCTTATGATATGGTTTCGTTGACGGTTTAAGGTACATATATTCTATCCTCTTTCAGTAAGGGTTTTTCTCTCTCATGACTCTTGATCTTGATCTTTGATTCGTTATAAGATTCCCTAAGCCATTGCTATGTTCCCTTATGATTTGGTTCGTTCTTCATGATTCATTTTACATGATTGCTTGATATGATCTTTTTGATAGGCGATTCACATTCATTTGATACTCTTCAGATTATGATTATGATTATGCTATGATATGATTCGGATATGTTGCTATGATTGTATGTATGTATGTATGTATGTATGTATGTATGTATGTATGTATGTATGTATGTATGTATGTATGTATGTATGTATGTATGTATGCTTCATTCCTTCTTATGCCCGAGTTTTCTAATTACTCATGGAGGTACCATGGGCGTGTTATCGAGGCACCGATGGCATGACACTTTCTGTGGAGGTGTGTGATGTGAGTATTTTGTAAGCTTAGTTTATTTTCCAAAGAAATATTCGTGAGAATATTCCTCGGGTCGTTTCCCAACGAAGGTTGACGGCGAGTTTGACGTTTAAGAATGTGCTCGTGTGACGTGAATGGGATTTTAAAAATTGGTTTTTGGATTATTACACTACAATTTGTGAATTAAAATCAAAAGAGAAAACTAAAGGTACAAACATGTAAAGCATAAACGACATTAACATAAACGCGAACTAATAAAACGTCTACGTAACAAATTAAAATACGAATTTTAAGCTAGACTAAACCTACGAGCTCAAAAGTAATTTTTAAAAATTTGAAATGATAAAAGAAAATTTTAGGAAAAAGAAAAATATTATTTTGGCTTTTTATTTATTTATTATGAATTAAAAACGATTTTTGTATTTTTATTTAATAATAGAAAATCAAACTAATTTTAAAATGAAAATGAAAACAAAGGCCTAAATCTAAGAAGTCAATTGGAACTCTAATTAGACAAAGTTCGGACTAAAATCCATGTAGGACTGGCAGTTCATAAGCGCGT
>LBNU01037963.1:3290-15183 GCA_014162995.1 Artemisia annua | reverse complement strand
AATTAAAGATAAGTCTCCTTTCAAATCAAACAATATGCCTATGTGTTGCTTGATTATATCTTACGCTTATCTTTACTTTAACATGCTAGGCTAGGTTTCTCTTGTGTTTGCTTAGATTATAATGAAACCTAGCTATTGATTACTTGTTGTTGGTTTGTTTGTGATTGTTGTGGGTGGGTGATGTTGATGTTAGGCTTAAGAAAACTGGCTAACCTCCTATACGGTAACTTGCTTGAACGTCTTAAGAAACATGAATCGGATGTGTACTACGATTATATGGTTGTATTTAATGCATAAGCGAATTCTAGTGATCCCATATTAGGAGTTTTTAGTCGGCTCAACATAGGAGTGAAGTAAGAGCTTATAGAGTTAGGGAAGATCGTACACGGCCCTACGAATGGTTTAAAGGAATACAACCCGTCATCCACACAATTATAACAAACCAACTAACCGGTAAAAGATAGCTAGGGATTAAGGAAATCTAAGTAAACACACTTTTCTCCATATAAGTTTCACAACCAATTTACTTTTCTTGTTACTTTATTTTAATCGCAATAGTAGTTATTTGGGTTAGTTGACTAGCAACTAATTCCGCCCACTCTTCCAATAGCCGAGATTTTACTTGCTTTCATAAAATATAAAAATACAAAAAGAATCATCCCTCAACCCTTAGACCTAAACTAGAGTAGTTTTCAATCCTAACGACACTATTCCCGAGAGAACGATCAATCCCCCGGTACTTGCCACTTCACTATACTACATCGGTCAGGTACACTGCCTGGTGGGGGTTGTAAGCTTCTCAAGATCCATTGAGAGGTAAAACCTACTGCGAAGGTTGCAAAACCCACGCATCACATACTTAGTCAGATCTTACGCTTGGGCACTCACACAGGGTAGGATAAAGCATCTTCCTAGTCTACCCAAACTTGGACATTCTAAAGCAACAACTTTAAGGGACAACTCCATTGCATGGACAAACAAACCTTATCACCCTGATTGACCATCTAGGGTAGACGACAACAATTAAATGAAACAGGAAACCCTCAGGGAACAGATAGGAAGTGTCCACATTATCCAATCATAGCCCTCAAGTATAAAAAGAGGCAATGATGTCCTGGAAGACTTGCAGCGTACCCCATGGTGAAGCATTCCATGGGATACCTTCATACCATCATCCGACGCCATTGTCATCACAACAATGATAGCCTCACATAGGATTTGTAGAATATACACGGACGTTCAGTCGACATAATGTACGAACACTGCTTCAACAAACTCCCATAATACATCAGGTCAAGCCTTAAAACACCAACCACACCGTTGATTGGCTTCTCAGAAGAGAGATCTATCCCGAAGGTGCAGTCACCCTAGAACTTACAGTAGGAACACACCCGCAGTCGAGAACAATCATGCTACAATTTCACATTTTCAAATCCACATCCAAGGATAACGTAATACTCGAAAGAACAACCCTTCATAAGCTCAGCATGAAAGTCTCGGCCATTAGGTCCTTTAAATAGTTTCCACAAAGGGCAGGAGTCGCTACAGTCAAGAGCGGCTACCCTAGCAAAGATGCAAGCCTAGCCGTTGCGGTAGAGGAAAACAACATTGAGGATATCACGTGAGAGCCTATTCCGGGAGACAATCCCAAACAGGTGAAAGTCATCATAAACCCCGAATACCCAGATCAACCAATCACAATCGGATTCAACCTCCTACCTCAGGTTCAAAACCAGTTGGTACAATTGTTAGCAAACAGCCTGGATGTATTCGCCTGAAAACCATCAAATATGACTGGTATTCCTAGAGAACTAGCCGAACATAGCATAGGCCTAAACCAAAACGCACCAGTTGTTAGCCAGAAAAGACGTAGTTTTTTCCTAGAACGGTCTCAAGCTATGGATTCTCATGTCACATGCCTAATCCAGGCAGGCATTCTACGGTCGGCCAAATATCAAACCTGGGTCTCAAGCCCAGTTATGGTTAAGAAAGCCAACGCCACTGGCGTATGTGTGTAGACTTCACTAGCCTGAACAAGGCATGTCGGAAAGACAACTACCCCTACCTCCCATCGATTGTAAAGTGAAATCCTTGGCCGATTTCAAATACAAATGCTATCTTGATGCATACAAAGGATATCACCAGATAGGGATGTAAACGAATTGGACAAACACGGACGGAGGTATGTTCATGTTCGTCCATTTAAGTTTAGATTGACAAATAAACTAACACATACATTTAATCGGACCAGAATTCCTTTTCATGTTCGTTCATTTAGATTTGAATTTGTTCATGTTCGTTTATGTTCATTCATTAATAAGTTAAACAAACGTAAATGAACATAAACGGACATAAATAATCATAAATAAACGTAAATGGACATAAACGAGTGTAGGAGTAAAGGTCTTACTTTAAACGATCCATATGATCATGTTATATATGTACATATAATTAAGGCTATTAACAAACCGAATGTTCAGCGAACCGTTCGCCAGCCGTTTGACAGGAAACTCGTTTATGTTCGTCTAATTAATAAATGAACAAACATGAACAAGATTTCTTGTTTGTTTACTTAAATAAACGAGTGTGAACAAACACTTTGTTCGTTCATTTGTGTTCGTGAACGTTTGATTATTTTGTTCAATTATATCGTCCGATTATGTTTGATTATGTTCGTTCGATTACGTTCAAAGCTCCCAAACAATAATATATTAATATAGTACTTAAATATTTATTCATTTCTTTTAAATAATACATTAAAATTTGATGAAAATTGAAAAGTAACAATAGAAAACTAGTCTTCAAATGAGCGGGAATTTTAACGCCAATAAAAGTCATAATACAAGTAAATAATATTTTTTAATAACATATTTTCTTTACCTAGGGTTGTAACGCACATAGTCTATTTTATCATGTGACAATCTAGACCAATATTATCCACGTTGATTAATGTGATTTTGAGGTAATTTTTTCTATTTATTCTAGTAAATACCGGATGAGTGTCCCTCCATATTATCCTTCTTAAGTTAAGCATTAAATCATTATGATAGTCTCCCGTATATATGTTACAATCAATATTCGGCTCCCAGTTTAAATCGTCTTGCTCCGCCATGTTTCTGTTTTAAAAAAGTAGTATAGAGGTAATGGTTAAGCATCTTCTAAAACCAACAGGCAAAAAAGACTAGCGATCATATTTATATGATACGTTTTGTGGAATTATCTCCTAAAAAGAAACAAACAGTTGCAATTGATGAGGCGAAAAGTGTTACGCTTTTAGGGGGTCATTTAAGCCCTAATCCGTAATTATTTGATCAAATATTGCCTTAAATCGTTCCTTTTGTCATTTTAGGTACTTTGGAGAAGAAATCTGGAAAAGGAAGCATTTTGGACGTTTTTGGAGCATAAAAGTGAAGAATACGACAAAGTCTCAAATTATGCTGGAAACAGTACCTGACGGCGTCACACCTTACAAGGTGACGGCGTCATGTGTTGACAAAGAGGTGGATAATTTTACACTTGACAGGCCAGAAAGATTTTGAAGCATTTACACGTGACGGCGTCACGTGTTATTTCACCAAGGCCGTCACGTTATAAGTTAAAGAGAGACGGCCCAGAAGACTTTTGAAGGTGACGACGTCAGGATTCAACCTGACGACGTCAGATGATATAGAGTGACGACGTCAGAAAGAAGGCTTGCACAAGAAGAAACCTTAGTGAAACCGTCACATGTTGATCAAGACAATCACAACTTACGCGCGGAGTAGCTGTCACTGTTTTGGCCATAAAATCTTCATACGAACTCGGATTTAGGTGATTCAAAAGGCCACGCGAAGAGGACGAAAAAATCTTTGAATTGGTGAAAACGGCGGGCTGATGCTGTCATTTGTTAGGGCTGATGCCGTCAGACCCCCTCGGACAGAAAATTGCCTATAAATACAGCCTCATAACTTCATTATTTGTAAGCCCCAAACCCTAAGTCCGATTCTAGGGTTAGGGTAGGTGTTTTTCCAGCAACTTAGAGGGTCTTAATCACTCCAAAAACATCTTTTATTGTTGTGTTGATTCTATTTTAATTATGTCTTCCATAATTATTGTTGCTTGTTCTTCATTGATTATGTTTTGCTAAATCACCTAGTGTTTACCTATGATTGTGTGAAAGTTGTGTATAACTAATTAGATCTTATTGATTTCTTGTTGATGTTTGTGTCTATATCCATCAATTAAGGCGTCACAACTTCAATAGATCTAGTTGGTTTAGTTTATAATTCTTACTTCCTATTGTTTCTTGTTTTGATTGGGTGATGTCAATGTTAGGCTTAAGAAAACTGGCTAACCTCCTATACGGTAACTTGCTTGAACGTCTTAAGAAACATGAATCGGATGTGTACTACGATTATATGGTTGTATTTAATGTGTAAGCGAATTCTAGTGATCCCATGTTAGGAGCTTTTAGTCGGCTCGACATAGGAGTGAAGTAGGAGCTTATAGAGTTAGGGAAGATCGTACACGGCCCTACGAATGGTATTAAGGAATATGTTGCAAGTTTAGTCTCTATATTAGCATCTCATTATGTCTAGGGTGTTAAGTATCCGTTTGTTATTCTTAGTCTAGTAGGGTCGTTGGGTTGGCTTGTGTCCCAAGCCCAACCCGTTATCACAGCCGACATTAGGACTCATTGTTAGAGTCGGTTTACCCTCCCCCTCATCTCTATAAAAGGAGGTGAGGGGGGACGAGTTATGTACGCATTTTTTCATACTAATCAAAGGTTCGATTAGGGTTACTTACTTGTGCAAAAGCTTCTATCTTTCCGTCACATTATAGTTGCTGTCGTTGTGTGTCAATATTCTTCGAGAAGTCGATCGGTTTCGCTTCTAGTTCTTGGGTTGTTGGTTGCGATTAAATACCAACAAGTGGTATCAAGAGCTCGGTTGGAGTCTAACAAGAGCTAGGTTCGATCATCTTGAAGGGTTCTTGAGTTCGGTTCAGAACAACAAGAACAAGCAGCAGGTTGATATCGACAGAGAAGGGTGCCTGGGTCTTCGATTGTCCGGGTTTGCGACAACGTATAAAAGACTTGAGGTTTGGTTGGTTTTCGGTGTATTGAAGATCGACTAATTTTTCTGGTCAATTCGTTTTTAAGGTGACAGATAAAGAAGAAGGTGAAAAGTACCAAGATCTGGGTTTTTTCTTTGTTGGCGGCGTATAAACGAAGAAGAAGTTGTCTTGTTTTTATGTGAGATAAAAGTCAACAAAAGTTTTTTTTAGATCTGGTGGAATAAATAATAAAACAAATAAAATCAATTTGTTTTTTTTTTATATATTATTTATAAACAAAAGGAGTAAATAATTAAGAAGGTATTGCACAAGGGACTTTGTAATTTGTGATTGTGAGGTTCAATATATCACAAGGTTTAACAAATTAACAAAGGGATTAAAGAATGACGGGAGCCAAGTTTGAGATCGAGAAATTCGTTGGAACTGGTGATTTCGGGTTATGGAGAGTCAAGATGCGTGCTTTATTAATCCAACATGGATGTGAAGCAGCTCTGGAGGTTTTACCCGCGGATATGGATGCTACAGCGAAAGCTGAGCTAAACAAGAAAGCTCACAGTGCCATGATTTTGTGTTTAGGTAACAAGGTTCTGAGAGAGGTTACCTGGGAGACGACTGCAGCGGGGGTTTGGACCAAGCTTGAGACTTTGTGCATGACAAAGTCCTTGGCCAATAAGTTGTACCTGAAGAAGAAGTTGTATACATTCTACATGCCGGTTGGACGTACGATTTTCGAGCATATAGATAAGTTCAACAAAATCGTTCTTGATTTAGCAAATATTGAGGTAAAATTCGAGGATGAAGATCTTGCTTTATTATTACTCACTTCTTTACCAGCATCATACGAACACTTTGTGGATACCTTGCTTTATGGACGGGAAGCTTTGACTTTGGAGGATGTGATGGCCACACTGAATTCAAAGGAAATCAAAGAAAGATCTAAGGCGAAGGGGGATGATGGTGAAGGGTTATACGTGAGGGGAAGAACTGATCGCAGGAATTCGCATCAGTCTAGGGGAAAGTCAAGATCGAAGTCTCGAGGTGGAAGACTCAAGTGCTATATTTGCCAATCTGAGGAGCACTTGAAGAGAAACTGTCCGAAGAATAATCGCAAGAAGTCAAATGGTTTTGTCAAGAAAGATGATCAGCCAAGCTCCAGTGGCTCGATTTATGACGGTTCTGAGGTGATGATGGTGATGAGTGCAGAAGCCTTGTTGGATTGGATTATGGATTCAGGAGGTTCATACCACATGACACCTAGGTTAGATATATTTTTTGATTTTCTGGAATGCGATGTGGGCAGGGTACTGTTGGGTGACAACAGGGAGTGCAAAATCAGAGGTATTGGCAAGGTAAGGGTACAACTGAAAGATGGGTCAAGTATTACATAATGTCAGGTATATTCCTAAATTGAAAAGAAACTTGATATCGCTGGGAACTCCTGAAAAAGAGGGATATACCATGAAAATGCAGTCGGGCAAAATCAAGGTGATTAATGGTTCCAGGGTTATTTTATCTGGAACTAGAAGGGATACTTGCGTATACTTTTTGGATGGCCATGCAGTGGCGGGTGAGCTTAATGCTAGTGTTGAAGAAAAAGACAGTCTTGCGCAGGTTTGGCACAAAAGACTGGGACATATCAGTGAGGCGGGACTTCAGGTGCTAGAAAAGCAGGAGCTGTTTGGCAAGAAAAGTCTAGGTAAGCTCGATTTTTGTGAGAATTGTGTTCTGGGAAAGTCACATCGAGTCAGTTTCGGTGTAGGAAGGCACACTACTCAGGGAGTGATAGACTATGTTCATTCAGACTTATGGGGTCCGTCTCAGGTGGAATCATTGGGAGGTAAGAGGTATTTCTTATCTATTGTCGATGATTATTCCAGGAGGGTATGGGTTTATATTCTCAGGTTCAAACACGAAGCATTTGGAAAGTTCAAAGAGTGGAAGCAGTTAGTAGAGAATCAGACTGGGAGGACGGTTAAGAAGCTAAGGACAGATAATGGTCTTGAGTTCTGTAACCGGGAGTTTGAGCAGCTATGCACTGAGAGTGGGATTGCTAGACATTTGACAGTTGCCGGGACGCCGCAGCAGAATGGATTAGCAGAACGGATGAATAGAACTCTCATGGATAAGGTACGTTGTTTATTAATACAGTCTGGATTGCCCAAGACCTTCTGGGCGGAAGCGACATGTACGGCCGCATATCTTATAAATAGGTCACCACCGACAGCGATTGAGAAAAAGACACCTATGGAGATGTGGTCGGGAAATCCAAGTGATTATGGGATGTTGAGGATTTTTGGCTGTGTCGCATATTCACACGTTAAACAATGTAAGCTCGAGCCGAGAGTGGTAAAATGCGTTCTTTTGGGATATCCTGAAGGTGTGAAGGGGTACAGGCTATATAGGATTGATAATGAATCACTTAAGATAGTCACTAGCAGGAACGTGGTCTTCAATGAAAGTCATGTACAAAGACACGTTGAAGGATTTTGGTGCAGGTACTGATAAGTCTGTTGAGGAATTACAGGTTGAGGTGGAACTGCAAAGGTTAAATAATCATTCGCTTGAGGATGATCAGACAGATGATCAGGAAGATGGCGATGATGAAGATGCAGGGGATCAGGATCATGATCAAACACCGGATCTCACAGATTATCAGTTGGTTCAGGATAGAGAACTAAGGACAAGAACGAAACCTTTGAGGTTTCGGGATGAGAGTAATATGGCTGCTTACGCGTTTGCTGCAGCAGAAGAAGAAGATACTCATGAACTATTGACATACCAGGAGGCAGTTGCTTGTGAAGACAGTCCTAAGTGGAAAGCTGCTATGGATGAAGAGATGGATTCTCTGAAGAAGAATGAGACCTATGAGTTAGTAGATCATCCAGCTGGGCAAAAGCTGGTGAGCTGCAAATGGCTGTTCAAGATAAAAGAAGGGATTAAAGGTGTTCAAAAGCCTTGGTACAAGGCTAGGTTGGTGGCTCGTGGATTCACACAGAGGGCAGGTATTGACTATAATGAAGTATTTTCGCCGGTAGTTCGACACACATCTATTCGGGTTATACTTGCATTAACTGCGTATAGAGATTATGAGCTGGAGCAGCTTGATGTAAAGACGGCATTTTTACATGGTAATCTTGAAGAAGTGATCTATATGAGGCAGCCACCGGGATATGAACAAGGTAACAAGGTATGTTTGTTAAAGAAATCCCTTTATGGTTTGAAGCAGTCACCTAGGCAATGGTATAGGAGGTTCGATGAGTACATGCTGAGCAACGGGTTTAAGCGTTGCAGTTACGACAGCTGCGTATATTACAGGAGTTATGCACCAGGTGAGTATATCTATCTACTGTTATATGTAGACGATATGCTGATTGCTTGTAAAAGCAAGGCTGAGATTGGGTCTATCAAGTCTTTGCTTAAAAAGGAGTTCGACATGAAGGAGCTCGGGGAAGCAAAGAAGATTCTTGGTATGGAGATCATCAGGGATCGGAGTCGCAAGATTCTGAGGGTGTCACAATCCGGGTACGTTTCTAAGATTTTAAATAAATTTAGAATAGACAATGGGAAATCGGTTCAGATGCCATTGGGTGGGCACTTCAAGCTGTCGTTGAAGGATTGTCCGGTTAGGGATTGTGATGTTGAAAGGATGAGTAAGGTGCCGTATTCAAATGCGGTTGGGAGCTTAATGTACTTGATGGTGTGCACGAGGCCAGACATAGCGTATGCGGTAAGTGTAGTTAGTAGATATTTGGCGAATCCAGGTAAAAATCATTGGGAAGCAGTGAAGTGGATTTTGAAATATTTGCGGGGTACTGCAAACGTGGGTTTGGTGTTTGGGACAAATCGTGGCAACCATGTGGACGTAACAGGTTTTGTTGATTCAGACTACGCAAAGGATCCGGATAAAGGTAGGTCGATCACAGGTTACGCGTTTTTAGTACAGGGATGTGTTGTAAGCTGGAAGGCAACGCTACAACACGTGGTGGCTCTTTCAACTACAGAGGCGGAGTATATGGCCCTTACGGAGGCTGTGAAGGAAGCTATTTGGCTAAGGGGACTCTTGGAAGAGTTGGGCGTGGAGCTTAACACTGTCGCAGTTAATTGTGATAATCAGGGCGCGATTCACTTATCGCGGAATCATGGTTTTCATGAAAGGACTAAGCACATCAATGTGCGTTATCACTTTATCAGAGATGTCTTGGAAGCAAAGACGGTTGAAGTTCTGAAGGTGGGTACTGAACACAATGCTGCGGATGCCTTGACGAAGGTGGTACCTGGACTCAAGTTTAAACACTGTTTAGAGTTGCTTAGTGTTGGTGTAGGCTAATATAAAGCCTAAGGTGGAAATTGTTGCAAGTTTAGTCTCTATATTAGCATCTCATTATGTCTAGGGTGTTAAGTATCCGTTTGTTATTCTTAGTCTAGTAGGGTCGTTGGGTTGGCTTATGTCCCAAGCCCAACCGTTATCACAGCCGACATTAGGACTCATTGTTAGAGTCGGTTTACCCTCCCCCTCATCTCTATAAAAGGAGGTGAGGGGGGGACGATTTATGTACGCATTCTTTCATACTAATCAAAGGTTCGATTAGGGTTACTTACTTGTGAAAAAGCTTCTATCTTTCTGTCACATTATAGTTGCTGTCGTTGTGTGTCAATATTCTTCGAGAAGTCGATCGGTTCCGCTTCTAGTTCTTGGGTTGTTGGTTGCGATTAAATACCAACAGAATGCAACCCGTCAATTAAAACAAGGTGTGACAACTCAATAGGTAGAATTGGATAGCTAGCAAGGAGTAATACATCATAGGTAGACATGCTTCACTTCCCTTGTAGAACCCTAGTTTACTTTCTTGCACATTAGTTTAAATAGTAGCTTTTGGGTTAGTTGATTAGCAACTAATTCTGCCCCTCCTTCCAAAACCCGAGATTTTTACTTGCTTTCCATAAAATATAAAAATACAAAAAGAATCATCCCTCACCTCTAGACCTAGTCGATAAATTTCAATCCTAACGAACACTATTCTTTGAGTTGAACGATCAATCCCCCGGTACTTGCCACTTCACTATACTACATCGATCAGGTACACTGTCTGGTGGGGATTGCAAGCTTCTCAAGATCCCTTGAGAGGTAAAACCTACTGCAAGGTTGCAAAACCACGCATCAGCAATCATATTTTATATAATTTATATGTTGTCATTTTCATATACTCATCACATAGATCATTAAACTAGCAGATATACGAATGGGCCAATTTGTAACCAGCGTATATATTAATTCACTTCTTTTAACATTATTAATCATAATAGAAACAAGTGTGTGTTCAACTTTTGTTCTAAAATAAAATCCCTAATCTATTTCAACATATATACATTAATCAAAATTATGATAAAAATAACAAAATATAACAAGGTTAAAAGTTTAAACCTCTTAGCAAACTAAAAATGATGAAGCAAATTTTCTTCAAAACAAGCCATTGAATCAATAAATCCTACTAATTTTTTTGTAGAAGTTTGTTACATACGAACTATTTTTTATCAAGTAGAAAAAAAGGGTTTGAGGATTGGGGTAAAAAAGTTTGAGAATTGGGAAGAGGGTGTTTATAGAAGAGGACAATTTTGTTTTTGTTTTTGTTTTTGTTTTTGTTTTAACCTTTTTTACCCCTAATGTTTGGGTTTTTTAATCTTTAAAAAGCACATGTAGGACTTTGTTTTTCTTAAAAACACACGGATGAAACGAGTCGAACTTTTGCAAGGCTCAATCCACTAGATAATATGTAACACCCCCAAAATTCGGGTCTAGCGGAAGCATACATGCAATGGGGTGCTACTAAATTGGTATCACAACACAAGGCACAAAGAATGGTTTTTATTTCATTAATATAAAATAAAAGTTGTCATGTAAGACATAAAGTTTACATGATATAGAAATAGTGCGGAAATAGGCCCATAAAATAATTGAAGTAGTCCCAAATGTTCATCAGAGTCGCCTATGACCATGCCCTTTTGCCAAGCGCCTTCAATTAGTGAGCTAACGCCTTAAACCTGAGAATACATGCTAAAGGTCAGCTTACGCTGGTGAGTTCATAGAGTTTAAGTTATAAAAACAGTTGTGGACCTGAAAAGTTTAAGTGCTATGTGTGACCAGGGAGGCGTAGACATACATTCCATACTTTCACAATTCCATATCAATTACTATACATAGCTCTACTACGCTTTACCCCTTTCGGAAGGGCGGCGGGTAGCAGGCGAGCGGGCCACAATGCTCGCACGGTACACTAGGCCGGGTCACTTAACAGTAAGGCGAACACCCATCTGTAGCTGGGCGCCCGAACTAGGCCGTAAGTAGAGTCTGCATTACCAAAGCTCAGGGTATCGCCGCTAAACTTTAGGTCAAGACGTCTACCCATCTGTCTACCCTTAACTAGTCCACACATGTGAGCAACAACAATTTTGTCAGTAGCAGGACTCGCAAGAAAAAACAGTTTTGAGCGTAGGAAAGCTCTCATATAAACCAGCGCAAACAATAATGCCTGTCAAATACCCAATTCAAGATATATCGAGATAATTACTCAACTCAACGTCACATAAATCATCATCAATCATTAATCCAACTTAATCAAACCGATCACGTATTAAGTAAGCAATCATCCGTGAGTTTAGGTTAAAGAGAGCATGTATGTTCCCCCCAAACGAAGTAGTTATGAAAACTTATTAAAGCAAGGCCCTATGAACTCACTTAGCCACAGCAATGCAACGAATCACAACGCGACAGCAACTTGGCATCCAAGAGTTAATACAACGATATCCCAAAAAGATGGGCCACGATCGGCAAACCAGCTAG
>LBNU01037962.1:0-38209 GCA_014162995.1 Artemisia annua | reverse complement strand
TGAAGCATTATTTGTTTGCACGCCACATGGACCATGAAGCATGTATTCTGTAACAGCTATGTACCCTTCTTGATCGCGTGTTGGTGATCATATTTCAACTGATATTATATCATCTATTTCGCTTGGGGTTTTGCATTTGTATATGTCCTCAAGCCATAGCAAGATATGGGCATGTGGGAGCCCACATTTCTGGAACTCGATCACGTACACAACTGTGCAATAACACGTTAAACAAAGTATTGTTAATAAAGGAGTGTGAAAAATAGATAGTTGTGTATGTAAAGACACTTATAGTGTCTGCTTGTGTTTTGCAAAAACACTGCTTCTGCGTATGATCATCCAGCAATTTAGTCAACTTCATCTTGAGGGATTTGTTGACCATGATTAAATCATACTTGTATGTCGTGTAAAAAGTGTTCGAGTTATGTTTATACGTTGATTTCTTTTGTATACAACATTTTAATGCATCGGTTTACTTATTATAGTATGTTACCTTGTGATAGACAATACATCTCAACAAAGTTATAACTCACAACTTTGAAACGATAGTTTAATGCGACAATCTTAGGCAATAGTATTGCTAATACGACATTATATCTCGAGATATATGGTTATCCCGTAGTATTTAAATATGAGTTATCCTTGTTTTGTTATACCGTACCTAAATCTTAGCCTCTTGTGTACTCTTTTAGTCCTCACTTATTATGTAACTTCAACTTGCCTGATTCAATTAAGATCTAAAAACTATATCTAACGCGTCATTCTATCCCGAGATTTTTGGTTCTCTAGATTATTTTAATATGAGTTATCCTTATTTTGTAAGAATCATAAATAAATATGAGTTAGAATAAAAATTTATCTAACAAAACATTCTATCTCGAGATTTGTGGGTCTCTTCAACTTATTAAATACTTTTTTAGACCTAAACTATTATGGACTTCGTCTTACCAAATCTTATCTAAAAAAGTATGGCCAACATGATATTCTATCCCGTGATTTATGGTTATCTTGTAAAATCTCCACTCATCATGTTTACCATCAAATCGCTGATGTTGCTCTCCCGTTTACCCTATTTCGCATTTAACGTTCAACCCATGATTTCTGGATACGTAACAGAAAAACCCACATAAAAACATTTGAGTATTTGCTATAATAGTTTATTTCATAATCATAACCAAATTAATTCATTTGAAATATTTAAAAAAACATAATATGATCCCAAATGGATACAAAACATGCAAGCGCCAGGGAAATCTATATCTAGCCAATATTGGATCCGTGAGTCGTCAATTTTTATATATACAAAACATGCAACTCTTTTGAACTTTATAAAAATGTTATCTGGAGTTCAACATTTATTAGCAAATAAATGATTATTGTTTTAAAATAAAGGTTATTGTAAATTAGTTGATAGGGAACTCCTTAAAATAAGTTAAGGTAACTAAACATGCCTTTTCCTCGTCAAAAGCTCGTAACAAACATGAATAATAATTTTTTACTTCAAGAAGTTATTATAGTTATTATAGATTGCAAAATAGTAAAAGAGGTTTGATGATGCGTTGAATTACATCACAATTGTAGCATACCTTCCCTCATACAATAGAATTTGAGGTTATACCTCTCCCATTAATTGTTTTGACATCCCACTTACCCTATATATCTTCTATTATGTGACCATCGACTGACCGACCATGTTCCACAATTAATCAACCAAAATGCAAAGCGTTCGTTTCTTTCTTTTTTAGTTGTTAGGTATGCAAAGATTTTATATTTAGTCACTTGCAAGGTTTGATGATTGGTGAAGACGATCAAAGTGTGTGTTATTTATAGTTACAAAAGATGATGGCTTGTAAGTTTTCCATGTTAAATTTCAAATTAATATGATGAATTTATGTATACAANCAAATAAATGATTATTGTTTTAAAATAAAGGTTATTGTAAATTAGTTGATAGGGAACTCCTTAAAATAAGTTAAGGTAACTAAACATGCCTTTTCCTCGTCAAAAGCTCGTAACAAACATGAATAATAATTTTTTACTTCAAGAAGTTATTATAGTTATTATAGATTGCAAAATAGTAAAAGAGGTTTGATGATGCGTTGAATTACATCACAATTGTAGCATACCTTCCCTCATACAATAGAATTTGAGGTTATACCTCTCCCATTAATTGTTTTGACATCCCACTTACCCTATATATCTTCTATTATGTGACCATCGACTGACCGACCATGTTCCACAATTAATCAACCAAAATGCAAAGCGTTCGTTTCTTTCTTTTTTAGTTGTTAGGTATGCAAAGATTTTATATTTAGTCACTTGCAAGGTTTGATGATTGGTGAAGACGATCAAAGTGTGTGTTATTTATAGTTACAAAAGATGATGGCTTGTAAGTTTTCCATGTTAAATTTCAAATTAATATGATGAATTTATGTATACAGCTCAAAAGATATATAACCGTTTGGTGTTGCTATATTAGTTCTAAATGTAAAATTTTAAGTCTCACTTGATGTAACTTTTTTTATGCATGCCATAAGACATTAGAAGTTAAAGAGCAATTGAAAGGACTAAACTCTAAACTAATTTAACAACCAAAGATTAGCTATTGTGAGGTAGTCGATGAGTAATATAAGAGAACATTTACTATGAGGTTTTATTACTATGTTTCTTTTAGAATTGGATCAAAGAACATGGTTATATAATCTTTGTTATCAAGCAAATACTTTCAAGTCTCTTTTAGTCTCTCATTTATTACATAAACTCAATTACAAACTTGAATCATAAGGAATTGCATTTGAATTGGATCAAAGAACATGGTTGTATAATCTTTGTTAGCAAGAAATTACTTTCGGGTCTCTTTGAGTCTCTCATTCAATAAACTCAACTTAATAATATGGACTTGAATGCCAAGGAATTATGTCTTTTTGCCTTGAAAACATATATTCCATACCAAAATGTTTGTGAGTTAGTGAATTTGTCCCATGGTTGCTCAAGAACTCTCCAGAATTAATTCTTGTGATTCATTTTTGTATCATAGAATGGAGTAAAAAAAGAAGAGAGTAAATAGCTTTATTCAAGTAAAAAATCATCGGTTTTGCATGGGTTATGCGTAGCTAGTTATTATATGCTTAGTTTGATCTGGGTTACTCAACTCAATAAACGAAGTTTGTTTAAGTAAGTTTTTGAAAATAGAATTCTTTCAAGAAAAAGGTATCAAATACATGACTGACTTTCATATCGTAAACAAAACATTATTATACATATTATTTCAAATGTGACTAAAAACGCAAACAATTAGAAAAAGAGTTGATTAAGGTGCACGTAACATAAAAATGTTTGAAAATAAAAGTTGTTTTGTAATAAGCACACTAACAATATTATTAACCTCTAGATATCATCATATATATGATGTTATGAACTATGTAATGGACATCATATCTACTTTATCAACCATTTTATCATTGATGAAGATTTAGTTTTACATTCTCTTCTCTATTAGCCTCTATTGTTTACTTCAAATGCACTTAACCGTTTTATTTGAAACCAACGTTAGGAAGCTCAAAGGGTTATCAAACTTAAATTATAGTTTGGAAGTTAATTAATGTGTGGAATAAGGTAACAACAACATTTGGTCTATCTTAAATTAATGAATTTAATCAAGCCATTACTCACCCAAAACTCAAAATATAGATATAATATGTAGTCATTATGGCCCAACGTTATATATCCATGATACATATTCTCAATTTCCTCGAACATTAGTTGAGATAGTGATTAACAAAAATCGGTTCGACTTAGATCATGCTATTATTTGAACCATACAAATAAGTGTTGCACGTCGTTAAGTTAAAGAGTAGTTCTTTGCTTATTGATTTTGTTGGTCTACTGAAGAGCGTTTGTGTAGGCTAATTTACTAAATCATGTGTGACTAAAAACCAATATGTTTGGATTGGACAAACCAAGGTTTCTTGCACTTTTTTTTCTTTGATAAAATGGCAGCTTGAGTTGCAAAGAAAATGAGGGGATTCAAAACATTTTTTAGGCATATTAATTAACACTATTTATTTAAACAAAATGAGCTTATAATTTGAATGAGGCTTTCTACGTTCCAGAGTTGGTTTTTTATTTTTGTTTTTAAAAGCTCTTTAAAGCTTTAAAATGAAGCTTTAGAGTGACCAAATAGTTAACTTAGTTAATGTCTTAATCCTTCCACTTAACTTTTTCAAAAGGTCAAAAAACGATGTTCGTAGCCAACCTCATGTTTTGCGTCCTTTTTTTTGTCTCTCTGTCTCTTTAAGTGTTATAATACTTCAATTATTTTCTACACAAATTTAAGCCAACCCACGCTTTTATGAATTGGGTGGTTCTTTAGCTAGCTTCTCTAAAGTTGATACCACTCTTACGGTCTCAATACATAAATAATTACTAACCTTTTCAAAAGAAGCTTATCCACACATCTCTTAGTGAAACTAAAATAGCCATGTAGTTTACTATATGCATTAACTGGGGATGAGCCGAAACATATCTAGGATATTCAAGTTTCCTAGGTTTTTTTGTCTTGTTAGGAGTCTTTGCTAAATTCAGTGTTTTTATTAGGAAAATTAAATTAAAGATCTGATGTATGTTTTACTCCATGCATTCTGCCTAGCTTAATACTCAACTCGTATAAAATATGACATTTAAATGTTAGCTTTTTGAAGAACTTTGCACTTGTTCAGGTTTCATAATAATATTCAAAGCACAATGTTGCTATTTTGTGCTCTCTGTTACCGTTTAATATAAGTACGTGGAACCATCATATATAAGTATGCACCAATTATAGAGGATTCTGGTTTTAAAAACCATTTTGATTTGATACAATTCAAAAGAGGGCACTTAATTTGCTTATCTGGAGATAAACTAACATGAAAATAACGTAAACACTTAATTTGGAGAGGAAGGGTTTAATCTCTATATTAAGAATAGCAAATGATCGATTGTTATATTTTAAAACTAATCAATGATTTTTTTATATATGATGATTTAATTTGTTTTGTTGCTGGTAATTTGCTATAGTTAATCAACTGTAGCCCATAGGTTGAATTTCTATTAATGAAAGAAGCTAAATGTGATCAGACCATATTAAAACGAAACAACATTACGATTTCTAGTCATCCGATATGAATAAGAGAAACAAACAAACACGAAGATTAACTAAGAACAGTGTAAAACTAAAACGCTAAATTTAGTATGTAATAAGAGCACGAAAGAAGACAATGTAAATGCCCAAAAAAGATCAATTGACCACCTATTCTGATTAGTATGTAATAATAACAAATCAGATTATATATATAACCAAAACTCTTTTCAATGGAGATAGGTCCATAGCCAAAGCCAACTGTTATGAATGCTTGTGAAGAAGTATAACCACAATCTACAAAAACAAAAACAAAAATCAATGAACAATTCTTGTAAAGTGAAAAACATCACCTTATCACTCAGGACATATGAAAGGGAAAAAATTAAATGTTCTTTCAGAAACTATAAGCAAGATAAGACCTTGTGGCACCATAAGTCCAACTGTGTAAACCTAAGAGCAATCAGATAATATATTTGGTTAGATAACATGTCTAACTTCCTATATAATCTATGCAACTGCTACTTTAGCTCTTTTCTTAGCCTTTTTTTGAGATTTAATTAAGAATGACTAACCAATATCCATCACATGTTTACAATAAACTAACAAAGTGAAAAAAAAAAGAAAAAAGAAAAAACTAAACTAACAAAATCAATTATGCATAAAAAAAAGAGAGGTGGTGGTTAGAGCCTGAGAGAAAAATGTGCAAGAATAATAATGTGTGTGTAACTTTGGTTGTTTCACATATATGAGAGAGATATGAGTGTGAGAGAAAGTTCATAAACTCATAATGAATCATGTTCCAAGATCCTCTCCAAAAGGCTAATAGAAAACATATAAAAAAACGTATGAAAACTGAGATTGTAAGTGTTCTTGTGGGTGTAAAGTGGGATGTTTTTGGCTTGTGTGGCTTATAAAGAGGTGGAGAAGGGATGTAAACTGATGCATTAAGTTGCCAGGAGATATCAAGAGACACTCCATTAATTCTGTCAATGTGTTTAATCTCATTAATTCTCTGAATGTGTTTAATCTTCCAAACTCATTGTAATAAATCTATGGAACTATAAAAGCTCTTAGAAGCTTTGAAAGAAGCTTACTTGATTAGCTTAATCTCATCATATTAGAGTTGCCAAGCTCAAACCATTAATTCACATCCTCAATTAATGCTCAACTTGCAACTCATTCTTTATATATAGTTAGATTTGTTCATACAATGTAAAAATCTGGTCACCAAAAACTTGTCGAATTTTTATATTTGAATGAAATTGGGTTATCAAACTAGAAACCAAATGATCCTAAAGTCTTCAATGACACAACAATAATTCTGTCCATTCATATAACAATCCAACGATCGGAAGACCAAAACCAACCAAACATATTCCTAACCACTAGAGGGAAATCACTCGGTAGAAAGTATGAAACATGTTAAAACACGACCAGGAGTCAATGAGACCACCAGACCATGACCCACATAAAATCTACCGAAATATTTACCCCATATTGAATATTTTGCTTCGTTATAAAAGTAACCCTTTTACTCAACAAGAACTCAAAGTTTTACGATGAGTAAATAAAAAGTTTTCGAATAGTTATGGACTTATGGGTTATTGGATATCAAATAAATGTTTTGAAATGATAGCAAGACTAAAAAAAGGAAGTATAGTTAGCATGCCATAGAACAGGGAGTAATACGATGAGCACATACAAACATGAAACTATAAGAAATGCAATTAAACTGACTTACAATTATAGGAGTTTAAATACGTGTGAATGATCAAATGATTGAATGCAATCAAAATTAAGGATCAAATAGTGTTAGAAAAGAGTGAAAGCGACTCCATGTCAACTTTAGCTTCACTCTTAGTCCCTTTGTTTCAGATAATATGCAATTTCTTCTATTTAAGCTACATGCCATATTAAAAATGGCAAACTACTTGGATGGACTAATAATGCATCTTTGAGTTGCGATCCCTTAAAATTTTAAAAAGTCTAAAAAGTAACAATGACCGTCGGATTTTCCATCCAAACAATCTCACAGTCCGGATTAAAAGTACCACCTCCAAATAGGCAAATACACCTCCTCCCCTCTAGTCAATTTACCTTTTTTTAAAGTTTTTAGTCAAATGGACAATTTCATCGTTTGATCCGTTTTTATAGTTCACTCTCAAACTTCAAATACACATAACTCTTAACTTACGAAAAACCGATTTTAACATAATTTCCAGAATTTTATTCTCTTTAATTTGGTATGTATTTTGATATATAAATCGCAATTGTTTTATGTAGATTTCAAGTGGGTTATGATTTTCTTGAAATTTTTTGCATCTTCGGCCCTATTTTCGTCTAGCATAAAAGTTCAATTACGCAAAACTTAAAACACGAAAGTTATAGATTTTTCGTCGTTTTTACCCAGAAATTTGAATCACTCAAATCCGATATGATATGAGTAAGATATCGCATTTTGAAAATGACGTTTTACACATATTTAGTGCACACAAGTACACAACGCGTTTGATCAAATGCCTACAAGAGCTTTTTATTGAGTGTGGGGCCCTCAATGATGTAAACAACCTTAAACATATGACAATGTAAGTCTAAAAAGTTTACACCACATGCTATAATTGAGCTTGTCAATATCGAGTACCATGGCAAGCATGGTAATGCATGGAGCTTCTCAAGAATCAAGAAGGTTGGTTTCAAGGATGGTGATGGTGGTAGACGGGGTCATCAGTAACTAGAGATTTGATGGAAGAGTTTGTGAAGATCGCATGAAGCAATGAGGGTTTAAGATGCAAAGTCATAGGCACTGCATCAAGGTGCTTGCCCTTCAACTTAATTCTTTCGTTAACAAATTTCCAAACTCAAATGAATTTTTAATCAAAACCGAAAATCAAAACAAACAATTTCTTTAAACCAAACACGATCAAACAAGCCTTTTTTCCTATGTAAATTGTAAGACGTGAAGAAGGGAAAAAAAGGCTGGTTGTAGTCTACTAATGTTGCAAACAAAGGAAAAACATGAAGATAGTCGAGCTTTATTCGACCTTGTCTTCAAATAACCATAAACCATCTTCAAATAACCATAAACCAATCGAAATTCCAAGAATACGATTGTTTCATAGGCCATAGCACAACTGAATGCAAATTAAAGAAAAAAAAATTACTAAATACCAAAAACCAATAATTCCTCTATTTCAAAATATAAGTTCATTTTGACTTTTTCAAAGTCTTTTTATTCCAACTTTGACCTTAATCATTTTTTTTTCTATTATACAATACTTGATGCAAAATATATAAATGGACTTGTGTTTTAAATGCATTTTCATTGGTATATTTTTCATCAAGCATTATATAACACAAAAAAATTAATTAAGGTCAAAGTGAGATAGAAAAGACTTTAAAAGATCAAAAATTGACTTATACGGAGTATTTTGAGACGGAGGGAGTATAAAATAACAAAAACCAATCTAGAATCCCAATTGTTCCATAGAACAACTGAATGCAAATAAAAGAAAAACCATTTACTAAATGCCCAAAGATCTAATTGGAGCAAAACAAAGTCAAAGTCAAACATAAAGCCCAACGTTGGAGACCATCGAGCGCTGTTGAACAAAAACGCACGAACAAAAATCTTAATATATCAAAATATCGAAGGAGCAGTTCCCAAAACCATGAAAGTCAAATGATTTTTTTTTTTTTTTTTTTTTTTTTTTTTTTTTTTTTTTTTTTTTTTTTTAAACCTTTTNCTAAAAAGTTTACACCACATGCTATAATTGAGCTTGTCAATATCGAGTGTCATGGCAAGCATGGTAATGCATGGAGCTTCTCAAGAATCAAGAAGGTTGGTTTCAAGGATGGTGATGGTGGTAGACGGGGTCATCAGTAACTATAGATTTGATGGAAGAGTTTGTGAAGATCGCATGAAGCAATGAGGGTTTAAGATGCAAAGTCATAGGCACTGCATCAAGGTGCTTGCCCTTCAACTTAATTCTTTCGTTAACAAATTTCCAAACTCAAATGAATTTTTAATCAAAACCGAAAATCAAAACAAACAATTTCTTTAAACCAAACACGATCAAACAAGCCTTTTTTCCTATGTAAATTGTAAGACGTGAAGAAGGGAAAAAAAAAAAGGCTGGTTGTAGTCTACTAATGTTGCAAACAAAGGAAAAACATGAAGATAGTCGAGCTTTATTCGACCTTGTCTTCAAATAACCATAAACCATCTTCAAATAACCATAAACCAATCGAAATTCCAAGAATACGATTGTTTCATAGGCCATAGCACAACTGAATGCAAATTAAAGAAAAAAAAATTACTAAATACCAAAAACCAATACTTCCTTTATTTCAAAATATAAGTTCATTTTGACTTTTTCAAAGTCTTTTTATTCCAACTTTGATCTTAATCATTTTTTTTCTATTATACAATACTTGATGCAAAATATATAAATGGACTTGTGTTTTAAATGCATTTTCATTGGTATATTTTTCATCAAGCATTATATAACACGAAAAAATTAATTAAGGTCAAAGTGAGATAGAAAAGACTTTAAAAGATCAAAAATTGACTTATATTTTGAGACGGAGGGAGTATAAAATAACCAAAAACCAATCTAGAATCCCAATTGTTCCATAGAACAACTGAATGCAAATAAAAGAAAAACCATTTACTGATTGGAGCAAAACAAAGTCAAAGTCAAACATAAAGCCCAACGCTGGAGACCATCGAGCGCTGTTGAACAAAAACGCACGAACAAAAATCTTAATATATCAAAATATCGAAGGAGCAGTTCCCAAAACCATGAAAGTCAAACGATTTTTTTTTTTTTTTTTTCTTTTTAATTTTATGATCAAACAAAATAGTTGAAATCGAGTATCGTTAGAGTCGATGAAAATAATAAGACGAATATATAAGGGAAAGAAAGTAAATATGTTTGGGATCCCTCCGTGTCATCGGCGAGTCAGAGGCCAACTATTTATACTGGGTTGAACCTAGAGCTCCGATACCATATTAGACTTGATTAATTGAATTGATTGATTTAACGAGAGAATACATATGACTCAATATGTATAGCCTAACATACCAATATAATTCCAACTTTAAAGTGTTGTTTGAATTTGACTTAATTGTCTTAATAAAAAAATCGAGTTTTAAAAAGTTATGTGAAACGTGTTTGTTTATGACTTAATTATAAAGAATGGCAAAAAATATTAAATGACAAAATGAAGGGTTTCCACATTAAGTTATCTCTTACTTAAATATGACTTGGGGCTTGTTTGTTAATTTTTTTTTATTAAGTCATGCTTAACTAAAAGATGACTTAATGCAGACAACCTCAGTTTTATTACTTAATATTTTCAGTCATATTTTTCTATTAAGTCACAAACAAACCGTTTTCATATGACTTAATTAATTCAGTTTTTTTTATATTAAGTCAATTAAGTCGAAATCAAACACCCTCTTAATCAAATTGTTAAACAAAAATACATTAATAGTAGTAATATCCACTTATTCTAATTTTTACTGAAATTATTAATCCTCAAACATAGAAAGAGAATCCAAGAACTATAATAAAGTGTTCAAACTTGATTCATGTAAGATTACTTTCTATCATAATTTTTGTAAATTGTTCAATTAGTTTTAACCTTCCTTTTTGTCGAATTTCGACTTAAAGCATCACTGAACAATATAGTTATTTGGGAAGCTGACTCGTTATATCATTTTACAATCATGATCATATATTTTATTCTTTCTAAATGATAAACATGTCACTTGTTAGATGAAAGAATGATTAAATAGAAAAAACAAAGGAAATGAGCAGAGAGTAGATGATGACTTACTGATTTTTCCGATGGATTAAGAAGGCAGAGGATATTATGAATGCAATCAATAATGGAAGCTCAATTTAGAATTCAACTCTCCAACAAAAAATTTAAGTAATGCAAATGGGTTGAATTTAATGCAACTTTATATCCAACAGTTACACTTCTAATCCCCAAGGTATTGATAAGTGCAAGTCCAGCTCTTAAAAGTTTTTGAAGAGCAAAGAAAGTTGCCTCCTTAACAATCAATTTGTAGTGTAGTTTTTAAAATTTATCAAAATGTGTCTCTTTGAGAAAAACTTTATGGCTCCACCCCTTCTCTTATGAATTACATTTCTAATAGAAATGGACATTAAAGGTGTTTGGATTAAAATAAAATGACATCAGTAATAAGGCTGCCCACAGTGGGCCAGATCAAATTCGGTCGAGGATGAAGATGACCGATTTGAGATTCGGTCGTTCCCATTGTGGAGCCGTTTCAAGAATTCGGTCGTTGGACGATTTTTGGGAGTTTCGGTCACCCTCTCGACCGACTGTTTACAAACAAAAAGCCTCCCCTTTTTTCAAAAATGTATCCGTTGGATAAAAAAAAAACTTTTTTTTTACAAAACTTTACCCCTTTTCATACTATAAATACTAAACATCAACTACACTTCTAAACACACCATTTCAATCACAATTCAACAAACTTCTCACCCATATTTACCAATGTCTATCGATTCTTACGAGCTATTGTTTGGTTCTTCGTCTTTCGACGAAGAAGAAGTTATGAGTGAGTTTGTGGAGTTTGCGGAGTATGCTTGAAACGCTTATCAAGCATACAAGCCACGAGTTTCACGAAGGCACATATCTAGGGATCATGAGGGTGCTCATAATCGTTTAGTTGCAGCATACTTTTCAGAAAATCCGCAGTTCGACGAAAGAACATTCACTCGGCGGTTCCGAATGAGCCGAGAACTATTCACCCGAATTGTTGAAGAGGTAACCGATTATTCTCCTTATTTTCAACAAACTCTTGATGCTAGGGGCGTACCTGGTATTAGCCCGTTGGTTAAGTGTACTGCGGCTATTCGTCAATTGGGATACGCGGCCGTTCCAGATTCTCTTGACGAGAATCTGGCTGTGGCCGCAACAACAGCCCGTGAATGTCTCCGTAAGTTTTGCACTGTTATCATTAAGTTATATGCTGATGAGTATTTGCGAAAGCCCACGTATTCTGACCTTGAAAGATTATATGCTCATCACGAGCATAAGCATGGGTTTCCTGGGATGATGGGAAGCATTGATTGTACAAGTTGGGAGTGGGAGAATTGCCCAAACGGTTTGAGAGGTCAATATGCTAGGGGTGATCACGGGCCACATCCATTCATTTTATTGGAAGCGGTCGCCTCCCAAGATTTATGGATTTGGCATGCGTTCTTTGGTGTCTCCGGTGCGAATAACGACGTAAACGTTTTACGTCGCTCACCTGTCTTCAATGATATCAGATCTGGGAAAGCAGCAGACCTTGAATTCGAGGCTAACAATGTAGCATACAAAAGGGGATATTATCTTACTGACGGGATATATCCACAATGGTCGGTTCTTATTAAGTCCATTTCAAATCCTCCAACGGGTGACGAAAAAAGAATACTGTACAAGAGAAAGCATGAAGCAGCAAGGAAAGATGTGGAACGGGCTTTTGGTGTGTTGAAGAAGAAATGGAAAATGCTTAAAGTTCCAGCTCGAGGACTGTACAAAAACGATCTCCGAGATATTATGTATACATGTATCATATTACATAATATGATCATTCAACACAAGCAGCGGGCGATATGTCCTACATGGTTCCCAGAGGAGGCCCACCAACCACACGATCCCTTAAGAACATTTGAAGAATCTTTACAAGTTACTCAGGAGCTCGAGAACGCATCAACTCATATAGACTTAAAATCTGATTTGGTCGAGCACATTTGGAGAAACCGTAGAAATCATCGGCTCCCTCATGACAATGAAGACGAAGATGTGGACGATGACGACGAGGATGAAGAAGATGAAGAATTTCTTTGATCTTTTTAATGTTATTTCAGTTGTTTTATGTTTAAGTTTTTAATTTTATGTTGTAAACGTTTTAATTTCGTATCGCTTATGTAATGTTAAGGTTTTTATTAATAAAATTTGTGTTTGTGTTAAAAATGGGTTTTTTTTTTAATTATAATAATGATGATGCAATATGGGTCACAAGTGTGGGGAGAGATGTGAAAATGGGTTGAAGAGAGAGAAAGCTGAGGTGGCAGTCGGAATGATGATGCAATATGGGTCACGAGTGTGCCTATCCTAATAAACTTAACAGTAGGGATGTGCATGGTACTATTTTAGTACCGTACAGGCACCGTTTACGAAGTATAGTATTTTTTTTCCGACCAAAATATGTAGTCCTGATCCTGGAACCTATGGGCATATCGGTATCGGTACTGGTACCAGTTCGGTAGGTAAACCCATACTAAACCGAGACAAGTACCGTTTAGTATAAAGATAATCCCAAGTTTGACTCTTTTAGTCTGTGAATTCGCTTTAGAATTCAATCTTTATTGGTGGAAGAAAATGTGTGCCTGAAGTCATTGTAGGTAGATTAAGTCTGCAAATTTCCTTCATTGAACGATTCGCAAATTAAAATGCATAGAAAGACCAGTCCTAAAATAACTGGTAACTACAATGATTTGAAATGAGTCAACATAGCAACTCAAGGAAACTTAAAGCCTTTGTATGCAGTATATATATTTGTGTTTGACAACGTACAAATGGTTTGAGTGACACATACCACTTTCTTGCCTGAAAACAAAAACATTACTGGCTTTTTAATAAGATCCTTTAAAAAAATTATAAAATCTATGATCAGAGGAAGACCTACAAAAAGATGATCAACATAATGATATGGTTTAGATACACATGCATTTATCTTTATGCTCATTATACAAAATTATCATTAGATAATATTTTCAATGTTAATTATGCATGAAACGGATCTATGAGTGTTTAGATCACAAGTTTAGTAAAAAAAATAATATTAAAGCCTCTTTGTATTACGGTACCAAACTCAGGAATTCCCGTCTTATTACCATAGTGTTTTTAGTGGTACCGAATTTTTTTTAGCGAGCTTCAGCGTACCGGTACCGTAACGTGTAAAGAGAACCGGTACCGGTATGGTTCCGGTACCGTACCATTTTTTGGGTACCCATGCTCATCCCTACTTACAAGTTTATTTAACTTTAGTGTTGCAATGCGCTACAGATGTAGGGCATTTTTTATTTTATTTTTCCTTTATTGGAATTTTTGACATAATACAAGGACTAAACATGTACACTACCATGTTATATTTATGAGTCTTGCAAAAAGAATTAAATAATTTATGATGGCCAATTATAGTCTTAATATATTATTAAAAATAGGACCTACATAATGATGTCTCTTTTTATATAATCATATATTAGTACGAGAATTAAGTATATTTTCTAGTAAACTTCCTCCTGATTACGACCCGTTTGTAGTGGCGGAGCTAGAAAAAATTTCTTGGGTGGGCCGAAACAATTTTTTTTTCGGAAGAACATTAGATGGGAGGGCCGAAACAATTTTTTTCCGGAAGAACACATGAAATCGCGAAAAAATACACTAACGGGCTTAGGCCTAGGGGTCCGGGACCCTTCCCGGTCCCTTAATAGCTCCGCCCTTGCCCGTTTGGTTTGTAGATGGGTTTTGGATTATGATTTAGATTTGGATTAAGATTATGATTTGGATTTGGATTTAGGGTTTAATTAAATAAGGAGAAAGAAAAATATAATATAATAATATAGGGATAATTCCAAAAATGATCAAGTTACCCAATCGATGGGGATTTTTGACCTTAGATTTGAAAATTCTTATTTTGACCAGTTGCCCCGGTTGCCTAAAACGTGTCGCCCCCCATGGGACGCCAAGTGTCCCAAGTTGCTCAAAATTTGGCGGCGTTGCCCAAAATTTGTCGAAGTTGCCTAAAAATTCGCCACTTGGCGTCCCCCCATTAAATGTTGCGTTGGGCAACTGGTCAAAATAAGAAGTTTCAAATCTAAGGTCAAAAATCCCCATCGTTTGAGGAACTTGGTCATTTTTGGAATTATCCCAATAATATATTATATATGTAATATATGAATATAATTTATAAATTTAAAAATATTATTATTGTAAAAATAAAAATAAAATTAAATATCAATGGTTATATTAAACATGGTCCCACTTAAAATGATAAATATAGGAAAAGTAACAGGAAGGGATGGGGTGCACAAAGACAAGTATTTAGTAACCATCCCCATCTGTGGAACTCACAAAAACACACCAAACATCAATTTTGAGCATTGTTCCCAAATCCTAACCTCACTACCTCAAACTAAATCCTAACCTCACTACCTCAAACTAAACGGGCCCTTAGTGAATAAAGAAATCAATCTGAGCTTGAAATTTTTGACCTTGAACATTGCACACATAAACTATCAAAACTTGCATATGCAAGAACATTGTATATCATGCTTGACAACTTGTATTTTAAAAAAATACTCAAATTTCATTCACTATAAAATCATTTCTTCCATTTATTGACATCAAAAGCGCAGTATTTACAACTTAGAAAATGTAAACACCCACCTGTATTGCTGGTCATGTATTCCTGTTGGAAATGTCACATATGCAATAAATGGTCTTCGTGCTAAATTTCCCGAGATTGCACGAATCATTCGGCATAGGAAACTCTTCCCACATTTGATCAAGTGCATTCTGTGATTCTTTTGGAAGAAAGTGACATGGCTCAACAAACCAATGCTCTCTCTTCTTTTCACAATACATCATCTTCGCGGACCGTTCTTGTTGCACTAACACCAATAACGTTAAGACCGGCTCCTGATCGAACGGGCATTTTTTTCTTCATAAAACTTGTCTCAATCTAGACATTAATCACCTTTATTTTCCTCTTGACGCAACATAGCTATCACAATACATCCCCCAATAGGATTATGAACCTAATACACCTAAACAACTCATCTAGTCATCGTGTTTATTTTAAAGATGCAATAATTAAAAGAATGAATCATACTGTAATTGTATTGTTTTGGTATAACAAGTCATAAAAAACTCNTTTAAATTAAATAAGGAGAAAGAAAAATATAATATAATAATATAGGGATAATTCCAAAAATGATCAAGTTACCCAATCGATGGGGATTTTTGACCTTAGATTTGAAAATTCTTATTTTGACCAGTTGCCCCGGTTGCCTAAAACGTGTCGCCCCCCATGGGACGCCAAGTGTCCCAAGTTGCCCAAAATTTGGCGGCGTTGCCCAAAATTTGTCGAAGTTGCCTAAAAATTCGCCACTTGGCGTCCCCCCATTAAATGTTGCGTTGGGCAACTGGTCAAAATAAGAAGTTTCAAATCTAAGGTCAAAAATCCCCATCGTTTGAGGAACTTGGTCATTTTTGGAATTATCCCAATAATATATTATATATGTAATATATGAATATAATTTATAAATTTAAAAATATTATTATTGTAAAAATAAAAATAAAATTAAATATCAATGGTTATATTAAACATGGTCCCACTTAAAATGATAAATATAGGAAAAGTAACAGGAAGGGATGGGGTGCACAAAGACAAGTATTTAGTAACCATCCCCATCTGTGGAACTCACAAAAACACACCAAACATCAATTTTGAGCATTGTTCCCAAATCCTAACCTCACTACCTCAAACTAAATCCTAACCTCACTACCTCAAACTAAACGGGCCCTTAGTGAATAAAGAAATCAATCTGAGCTTGAAATTTTTGACCTTGAACATTGCACACATAAACTATCAAAACTTGCATATGCAAGAACATTGTATATCATGCTTGACAACTTGTATTTTAAAAAAATACTCAAATTTCATTCACTATAAAATCATTTCTTCCATTTATTGACATCAAAAGCGCAGTATTTACAACTTAGAAAATGTAAACACCCACCTGTATTGCTGGTCATGTATTCCTGTTGGAAATGTCACATATGCAATAAATGGTCTTCGTGCTAAATTTCCCGAGATTGCACGAATCATTCGGCATAGGAAACTCTTCCCACATTTGATCAAGTGCATTCTGTGATTCTTTTGGAAGAAAGTGACATGGCTCAACAAACCAATGCTCTCTCTTCTTTTCACAATACATCATCTTCGCGGACCGTTCTTGTTGCACTAACACCAATAACGTTAAGACCGGCTCCTGATCGAACGGGCATTTTTTTCTTCATAAAACTTGTCTCAATCTAGACATTAATCACCTTTATTTTCCTCTTGACGCAACATAGCATGTATAATTTATAAATTTAAAAATATTATTATTGTAAAAATAAAAATAAAATTAAATATGAATGGTTATATTAAACATGGTCCCACTTAAAATGATAAATATAGGAAAAGTAACGGGAAGGGATGGGGTGCACAAAGACAAGTATTTAGTAACCATCCCCATTTGTGGAACTCAAAAAACATACCAAACATCAATTTTGAGCATTGTTCCCAAATCCTAACCTCACTACCTCAAACTAAACGGGCCCTTTGTGAATAAAGAAATCAATCTGAGCTTGAAATTTTTGACCTTAAAAGTGAACATTGCACACATAAACTATCAAAACTTGCATATGTATGCAAGAATATTCTACTTATCTATTGCCGACGCTACATAGAGAAAAAAATATGACCTGTCATTGTCTATCATCTGTTGGATCTTACTATAAGTCAATCTCAACCGCATTAAATCAATCTCACTTTCATGTGCAGCTGCTAGGGTTTTTTACTTGGTCAATTTATCACATGTTTCAAATAACTAAATAAGGATAAGTATAAACAATTATCCACTTCATGCATTACATGTTATACCTTTTTAATGAAAGATAGTACCAATGAAACCAACATCTATCTTTACAACAAACTTTCAAGAATTTCTGCTACTTTTTGAACTCTCGAATATGGTGCCATTTTTATCTTTAATGTACTATATATACATGAGTAGTCACTTTCACTTTTAACCTACAAAACTTTGAAACAAACATAGTTTATAAGAACATGGCAAACAATCAGGTTATTTCCATTTTCTCAAGTTATTATCTTTACATATAGAAACATGTTTAAGTATCACTTTTTAAAATGATCATGCATTATAATCTTCTACTTTTAATTAGGATGTTGATCAAATTATCTATGCTATGATGTAAGAGTTTTAAAGGTTCCAATTTTTAATAGCAACCTCCATTACTTATATCAAGATGAATTGAATATTGGCTTTTCATGTTTGCATAGGCAATATATCACGATGAATTACTTATACATTATTTTTATGATTTACTCATGAATTACTAATACAACATAATAATGTTAACTTTCCTTCCAGAAACCAAAGAACACTTTGTTAATAGCTGTTCAATCACGATCTCTCAACACATCAATCTTGCATTTTCTTCAACAGGTTATTCTTTATATGAATATTGTGATTCACGCGTATGATTAAGTGATATGTGTTAATTAAGTAGCATTGATTAATAAGTAAATGACAATACTGATACTACCTTACATTGAGTGAAGTCCGCAAATTAAGATTGTTAATATTGCAATTCTTGAAACCTGTTGGTATTAATGTCTTTGCTTTCACATGTATCAAAATTTGCAAAGACTTCTTTGGGTAATGATTGGCCACTCGATCCACTCAATGTACTACTAAAATGATACCATATTAGTGAATGGCTTATTTCGGTAGTGATGCATTGTATACGTACTACTTTATATTATGTCACGGTAGGCAAAATAAACTTTGCTTAGTATATTATGGCTTATAGTGTATACATTTACCCATTAACTAAGCTTTGTTTTTTTTAAACATAAAGGCCTTTATATTATGTCACAATAGGCAAAATAAACTTTGCTTAGTGTTTTGTGATCAATCTATTGATATACAATAACATGCTTGATTATGCTTGGTTCTTTCGTCTGTTAATTTATCGCTTTATTAAAATTTGTTGACAAAAGTCTACATTTTATGTGCTAATAACTGATACAATAATATATGCTATACCATGAAAACAAATGGTAAATTGTGTCAATAAGAATTGCTACAATATATGCTATACTATGATTGCATGTGCTTACTTGAATCGTTAGACAATTTGCAGGATGAGGGAGATGATGAAGTGGTTAATCGTTCGTAGTCCTTTACCTGAATCGTTTAGACAATTTGCAGCCAATAATTCGTTCACAAATTTCTTTGATCATTTAGTACATTATGAAAATAATGAGTTTAGACCATCATACTTTATGCTTAATTTTATTATTATGTTTAATAATTGTTTTTTTTCAACTTTTCGATGTTCTATCTCTTCTTTACTTATTGCAAACAACACAAAAAAAACGTCTACCCGTGCAACGCACGGGTATTGTTCTCGTTGTATATCATGCTTGACAACTTGTATTTTAAAAAAATACTCAAATTTCATTCACTGTAAAATCATTTCTTCCATTTATTGACATCAAAAGCGCAGTCTTTACAACTTAGAAAATGTAAACACCCACCTGTATTGCTGGTCATGTATTCCTGTTGGAAGGGTCCTACTATTCCTACACCAATTCTACTATATGAACCTTATTCAAACTTCTTGCTTTATTGAAAAACTAAAACCATATTAATTTGCACTAAAAACAAACAAAAAAAGTTATCAATGGACTTTCTTAAATGCTATACATTGAAAACACTAAAAATATTTAAACTTTGTTTTTACTTCTAATTTTGATATATTTCATGATGTTACCGTACAACATATGCAGACAGTACTATAGTTTGGCTAAAATTAAACTTTGTTTTTATTTTATGTTGTTATTTATTTGATAAAAAAAAAATTAAGACCGTAATTTTAATTATCTCAAAATATTTGCACCACAAACCTATCTCACATGTTAAGCATTATTTGAATCCACGATCATTTGATTAGGAAGATTCTNTTGACAACTTGTATTTTAAAAAAATACTCAAATTTCATTCACTGTAAAATCATTTCTTCCATTTATTGACATCAAAAGCGCAGTCTTTACAACTTAGAAAATGTAAACACCCACCTGTATTGCTGGTCATGTATTCCTGTTGGAAGGGTCCTACTATTCCTACACCAATTCTACTATATGAACCTTATTCAAACTTCTTGCTTTATTGAAAAACTAAAACCATATTAATTTGCACTAAAAACAAACAAAAAAAGTTATCAATGGACTTTCTTAAATGCTATACATTGAAAACACTAAAAATATTTAAACTTTGTTTTTACTTCTAATTTTGATATATTTCATGATGTTACCGTACAACATATGCAGACAGTACTATAGTTTGGCTAAAATTAAACTTTGTTTTTATTTTATGTTGTTATTTATTTGATAAAAAAAAAATTAAGACCGTAATTTTAATTATCTCAAAATATTTGCACCACAAACCTATCTCACATGTTAAGCATTATTTGAATCCACGATCATTTGATTAGGAAGATTCTTATACGACATAAGGTTTCATTGAAACACAAATCCTTTGATTGATAATCATTAGTATTTTTTTTTTTTTTTTACTTTTTATTATTATTTTTTTAACCTTATACTATTATACTCTCTACAAACTTATATACTAATTTTGAAGTTTTGTGCATGCATATGTTTTAAAAATAAGTGCAAAGTATATTTTGTATTTGACTAACTTAATGAGACGAAAACACAAGTTATAATAACCTATGTGTGTATTAACTTTTTAATTATCTTGCTTACACATAAAGCTCTTTCGTCCATCGATCTGATCATGAAGCTTTTATATAAAAAGAGAATATACATAATATATTTAACTGTAGTGGAAAAGGTCACCAAACACGTCACTTTTCTGTCTATTTAGTTTCTCAAGAGGTATGTTACAATGTGAAAGTAAATTAAAATGATTGTAACTAGATTCAAACTATACAAAATGCGTACTTATAAATGCATGCTACAAGGTGAAAGTAAATTAAAAACCTACCTAGATAATAAGATATGGTACGTGTCTAGTGTCTTTATAAGAAAAGCTACATTTTTTTATAAATGTCTAGTGTTTATATATATATATATATATATATATATATATATATATATATATATATATATATATATATATATATATATATATATATATATATATATATATATAGATATATATATAAGTAATAAAAAAGAAAAATTAAAAATAAGCAATGATTATAATAAATAAGGTGGTTTAAATAATTAATCAAAGTATTTTAATGATTATATCATCATTAATACACATTTAACACTAAAAATAATTAATTGAATGATTAATATAATAAATGAGGGTTCATTTAGTGGAATAAATGGGTTCATTTAGGGGGACCCTTTTATATAGAGGCTTAAAAAAAATCACGTCATTACTAATGTAATTATTCCACCATTTTAAAAACTCCACGATATTATTGATTGCTGAATCATCACGCACCTTTACAATATCACTGTATAAATTGTAGGTTATTATGAAATCGTTGCTAATATATATCGATTTTTAAGTCTGTTGGCACATATTTTTAATAAAGATGAATACGTATATAGATAGTAATGGTAAAATCAGTGTGTATGATTTGCAAAATTTGACGACATATGCTCCACAACACCATTGCACGCTTTCGCAGGCATCTCATTTGAAAACAAAAAATTGTTTCTTTTGGTTAGAGCAATCATTTACACATTACACAAATTTATTTGCACACTTTAATTTATGATGTTTTGATATTGATGCTCTCACATCATTTTTATTCATTTTTACCTTTGTAAAGGTATAAATGTAAAATCACTAAAAATTGAAGTGTGCAAATAAATTTGTAGAGCGTGCAAATCATCACTTTTTTGTTTTCATTTATTTGCTATTTGTTTTCACATGAATTTTAACGTTTAATAATGTTGTCAACCAATTGTTTTATAATTGTGTGTAATTTTATATACTTCGGAGGAAGAACAACGAGGCAAGTCATTTGACATATACCAATTATACTTGGCTGAAGCTGACCTGTAGGTGTTTCTTACACACGGAGTGTGTTATGTTCGATTTCAGGCTTCACTCACCAAGAGTAATATATTGCAGTTTTTTTGCTTTTTCTGGCCTGAAATTGAGGGAAAAAGACATTTTATTTATGAAAATGTAAATGCTATTTTTATAACTGTTGTTCTTATATTAGCATTACCCGATTGTTAGTAGCTAGAAATAGCGCAAATCGCACAAAAGTGTACCCAACTTATACCCAATTTCAATTTAAGGTACTCCATATTTTTTTTTTCTCAATTTAATGTACCCAACTTATTTTTCATTGCAATGTAATACAATTTGTGGGTTTCTCTCCGGTTCCCGGTAACATATTTAATGACGTAGCTTTTACTTACAATATATACTTCAAAACACTTTTCAACCCCAAATACCTTCACGTTCGAAATAACTCTTCAATCCCAAATCACTTTTTCAATCCCAAATCCCATCACGTTNTTTTTTTTTTTTTTTTTGAATTTGATTAATATAAAATACATCTTTTCAAAGATGTCAGCTCAAATAAACCCAATCTACCAAATTAACAATGAATTTTATTTAGATGTGTGACTCTTTCCCAAGAGAACAAGTCAAAATGATTGAAGGCTAAGTCTTCACTCGTTCAAACATTTTACTACTATATATACAAATAACAAAAACACTTTGGTCACAAAAATTTCACACCAACATTAAAATTAATGGAAGCAAAATCACTAGCACACTTCTTGCATCCGCCTCACAAACTAACCGAAATCAAGGCCAACACACCCTACAAATGCGATGGCTGCAAGATCGCCGGGACTGGAACAAGGTTCACATGCACCATCTGCAAGTTTAACTTACACGACTACTGCGCCAAGTGTCCTACAAACTGGATCATCTCCACAACATGCCACCCACATCGGTTGAGTCTATTTGTCAACAGACCTAAACCCAACCAGACCCAACCTTGTCAAATATGTCATAATCCTGTTGAGGGTCTTGCCTACCATTGCAAGGGATGTAACTTCATGGTTCATCCACTTTGTGTTTCAAGTAGCTCAAGCTCGGATTCTAAACTTCCTGACCCGGAAGATGTGGTTGAACTAGGAGCAACTTTGGTTAATGCAACGGTTGCAGAAGCTAGCAGTGGCTTCTCTTTTGATACTTCAAATTCATCAACTGATTATGATGTCCATTCAAGTAATTCAAGTGGTTCTAATACATCAGGAAATGACGATGGGGGCATTTTTGAAGCTATTATTAGAGGCATTGGACATATGTTTGAAGCTAGTTCTGCATGATGCTCAGATGCTTGCCTTGGGTCATTGTTGAATTGTAGTTCGAATCTTTAGCACATATTTGTTTGTTCTTTCTTTATGATTTATGTACGAGTACTATTTCATATAATATTTATAAACATTTTACATACATGTTAAAAAAAGTTTGGTTACGAGAAAACCCCATCTCAATCACATTTGTTGTCTCGTTGATCTATCACCTAAATTTTTTGTCAATAGATATGTGAAATTTACGATACCGTCTTGTTTATAATATAAATGAAACTTTCTCTGTTCATGCTTTATCAGGGACCCAAACACCCCCCCCACCTTTTTTTTTTTCTTTTTTTTTTTTTTAAAAAATTATTTATTGTAAAACTACGGAACCTCTTATACTATCAACAGAGTGGTGCGAGGTAATGGGGTGCAACTATCCACCAGGAGTGTACCAAACTACCAATAACACCACCCATTTCTATATTTCATGTAAAAAAGAGATATTCAAGGAATCAAGTACTAGCCATTTACATAATCAACGATTCTTTATCACGTTAAAATTCATTTACCGATTCACCAACAGTCAATCTAGTAAAAGTTTTTCATCTCCGCAAGAAGGTTTTTTACCAGTTCCTCCATATCCCTCTTGATTTCAAGGACCGAAGTACATGTTTCATTGCTTCCTCAATGCCGGACTAGTTATGTTTCGAAAATCTTGTAACCTGTTAACAAGAAAATTCCATATGTTTGCTTCATAACAAGCTGGACATGCCAAAGTAATTTCTTAACACACCATTTTAACAACAAAGGATCTCTATAATAGCTACAATGTCAAAAGGAAGTTGGACCTGATGTTGATGGTTGACATCCACAAGGTATCCTGGTTCACAAATTAGCAAATGTGAAATTTCTTCCATCCACAATATTATACATCTAGACCCCAATCACACCTTCACATCCAGAGTTGGTTCTTATTGCCCAATATATGTGGCCTTGACAACAGAAATAAAATAAAAACTCACTTCAGAAAGGCATGACAATATGATATCCTTATGACAGCATCCAACTAGATGATAAAAGTTAGTACAATCCTAAAACGACTTTTGCTTTCCAAAGAGACTAGACATTGAAGTACAGAGTTTAAGGATAGGATTTCTACAAAATGGGAAAATCTTGAATATGTTGTGGCAAAGAAGGGAATTGCAGGATAGGTGAGCCAAAAGCCGACATTCATGCAAGTTTTGAAATTAAAACCAAAGATTTGTTTGATCAAAGTTTGAAGCAATAATACATACCAGAAAATGATGGCACGATAATATAGCATTTGATCGGAAGCATGAGGCCAAGAAGTCCATCCACTTGTAACAAATGTTTAAAGCCTTACACATAAACAAAGTTCTTTGTCTTCACGTTATAATCTCCACGATAATATACCATTAGGATTGTTTACTAATCATAGAAAAAAACACTTCTTTTTCCTTGCACAGATAAACAAGCTTTTGTTTTGGCCCATAGCCTCGAAAATAGTGAATTTCTTCCGACAAGCATTCCATGCCTATAGATAACCTCAATATAAATGAATTTGCTTTTGGGGTTCTGTAGAACGGGGCTATGAATGTGAACTCTCTGATCTTTTCAGAACCTTCAAACTGTTTCAAATCAAGAAACACATGCTGATTCACGTCCTTTGATAGTTTCAACAGTAACCACAACTTAGTACCGATTGGGGTATTATGTAGCCTGATCTTCAACGGTATTCCAACAGGTAGTCCTGCCACAAAAGGAAGGGGGTTTGACCAATTATTGTCACGAATATCCACTTCTGCTTTCATGTATTCAAAGTTTCCAGTGAATACTAGTTTCTTTAACGTAAAGAACTCAAGTGACTCCAGAAATCGAAAGATATCACTGTCATTTTTCTGCAATATTTCCATTAGTTCAGTCACGAATCTAGAAGGTTCTGTTGAAGTTTCTTTGTAAAGAAACAGTACGCGTGATTTTGTGGAAATCAGTTTCTTTAAAGCAGATTCATGAAGATAGGCATCCAAAAGAGACAACCTCAGTGTACAAGCAACGAGTGTCAGCTCCTCGATATGCAACTCTTCTTCTTCACTCAACCCAACGAACCTGTAATTTAATTCTTCGAGTCTCCTCTCTAACTTCTGCATAATGTATCCTAGGTCCCCGGACAAGATGTTATGCATAGAGTTTATTGGGCACATAACATGCCACCAGGCTTTCGAAAGCAGTTTCACCACGTGAAGATATTGTAAAGCAAATGCTAAGACAGAATCTGATTGGTGGGAATCCGGTATATAGGTTGCTAGCTCTTCCTTCCAACTCCTGCATGAATCACAATGTCATAAAACTTAGCTTATTATAAAAAATCTGTATAAATGATAAGATTAATGTCAATAGCACATCAAATCATATCGCATAAAAACTAACCTCACAGTCATAAGCACTTCACTTATGCATCCAAACTTTATCAAAGGCCACACTTCTGCAGTATTAGCAAGTATAAATTTTACATAATCACGTGTTTTACCATGCACTTCGAGCTTGTCAACTACATGGGTAGTCGCTATTAGACTGTCCATATCTTTCGGCAGATCATCTTCGACCATCTGCACCACCTTGTTCTCCCCTTCTGCTAACTCTGTAGGGTCAACTACAGCCGATCTACTACAATGCGACAGGTAAGCCAAAAGTGTGTCCTGATCCATCGTTCCAGTTAATCCATTAGATATTCTTCCAAGCATTGTAACAGCGTATGAAAATATTGTTGCTGGTATGGTGTACAATTGCTGTTTCTTTCTGTGCGAAAGTGGAGCAGAGATGGCCAATGCAAGTTGTGCCGCATTTTTTGAGCTATTAAAGTCCCAATTGCTTTCAGAAGAAGGTTCAATCTAAAGCATGTTTACAGAATGAAAAGTTAGATTTAGAGCAAGGTTTTTGTCGATATCATAAAAACAAAGAAAACTACAAGATAGAGGAATGGTGCCATTATCGTCAAATCTATATTACACAAGATGAAAACCTAATAGAAAAAATATTAATGAACATTGCAATGCCAATTCAACAAAATTTAGTGAACGATGCAGTTTACTCGGAGGGTACAAAGACTAGAAAATGAGTAGACAACTAAAATACCATATCACTATATCAATAAGACAAACGTCATGGGGAATGTAAAAAAAATGTAATGGGAAATGAATTGTTTATGCTTTTTAGATTATAGCTTATTTAACCCAAGTAGTTTAGATATACAGCTTTTGTGCAGAAAGAAATCCTAGTCCACGTTACCCATTTACCAGCAAGATTGACCCAAATACCATTTTTGATAGCTAGATACGTGGAACAAACAACATGGCATGCACAAAAGAAAGTTTTCAAATCCTAAATAAGGTCTGCAAACCAATAAATCCATTCTAAATGGGCATGAAAATAAATAGGATAATTAGCAAAGAATGCATGTTGTTAAAGGCTACACATATGAATTATCATCTTGATGTATCCCTTATGAAGTGAAAATTATGGACAATTCTGATTAGATAAGCAATAATTAATGAAATAGCAATATATAGTGCTGCAATATAGCTTGTAAGAAACTGAAATGATGACCGTCCAACCTCTGAAAAGATTTTCTTGGCGATGCTGGCAGCAAAACTTCCATGGCTTCGACCCATATCAAACATAAGAGAAAGAACATCTGGTTCATCCTGATAAAAGAGAATTAAATCCACAGTTAACAAGACAACTTCCTAACCCTTTTGACAGTTGAATTATAGTGAAACATCTTCAAGCAAACTTTGCAATCCATATAAGAAAAACTCACCTGTGGATAACTTTCAAGACTCTGTATGAGGCTGTCAGCAACTAGTTCAAACAAAGGTAGGTCATGAAGCTTGGTTAATCGAAGTACTTTCCTTGCTGTTATTCTTATTGATGCATTCATGTCAACTAGAGTACCAAGGAACTGCATAATTAAACAGTAAATTAGTTGTAGAACTATTTAACTAGGTCAAACATTCAACCATGTCCCATCACAATAATAAGAAACGGATGAGTATTTCCCTGTTCAGGGTACCCAGGGAGAGCGAGCCTTTTTGACTCAGGTGTACCAGCCTCACCGGGTTAATTCTGGGACCATTTCTGACCGTTCCCTGGCCACCCTCAAATGTACACACCTAGCGAGGTTTGACCCCTTGAGCTCTTATGAGGAAACCAAGGACATCACAATAATTAGACTTTGCATTAATTAGCTTTTTGGTTGGAAAGGGTATTTTTATTATGTATGTGCCGATGTTAAGAGTCTAACACAACAGAAAAATAAATAAAGATCCACCAGCCGTAAAAAGAAATATACTACTTTCTAACTTGTGGCATTGATCTCTACAAAAATAAGATTGAAAAGAGCTTTTTCTTTCATCCCAGATTCTAAACACAAAAATCTTCAAAAGATATCCAAGAACTAACCAGACACGTACCATGTGCATGTGCATTTCTTGCACTTTTAGATGACCATGAACAGCCATGTGATGCATGGTCTGCAGAGCTTGTAATCTGACAATGGCCGAGTCATCATTCAGCACATCCATTAACAAATCCAAGGCTCCAGCAGCACATGTTGCAGAACGAATCGCAGGGATCCTTATAGAATAACATGCAGAGCTTCGTACCTTCAAATAAAACGAACTATTATATTGTTTGACTAAAAATTAGACGATCATTAACAGTTAGGATCAGTACCTCCCAGAATTCATCCTCCAACCCATGTACAAAAGCTCCAGTTGATATCGGTAAATTGAAGTCTTTTACTGAGAGCCGACGAGGTAATTCCTTATCAATTTTCTTAGAGAGGGTTTGCAACAGAATATAGTCGGACATTGCCCCTACGTTACCAAGGGCATTAAAAGCATTTATTCTGACATTCAGACTCATGTCCCTCACCATTGAGCAAAGCTGCAAAAATATCAGATATAGTGGATAATGAGAAGTGGGAAATGATACACCAGAAAGTTCTACAATCAATCATTTAAATTATTCTTTTCTGCAGTTTGTCGATAAGCTCCACCCGTATAGGACTAAAAAAGGTGATATGCTATTTCACATGTCAAACTGTCAAAAAAGATGGCATTAACTTGTTTTAAGTCAAATAAATTATTTAACTTTAAATCTCAAATGAAATTTCAAATCATCTTTGTATGATTTTAATTGAATTAGAAGCTATATTATATCACGAGTAGTAGAAATGTAGCATCTCCCGTTTTCGGAATGATAAAAGAATGCCTCAAAGTAAGCTTTGTGGTTGAGATAAGTGTAGGCCATGCGTTGTTAGTAAATTGATTTTGTCATATTTTTCAACAATTATATCCAAAGCAGAGTAGTGGTTACCTTAACCTTTGTAATCGATATGTATATTACTATAAAAACATGATTAACACCTTTATAAAATGTTTTGACATAAAATTCTATAGATGAGGTCCCTATTGTTTTAATCAAATTCCGAACTCCTATGATGTACCCCAAAAATTCAGGATAATAAACTGACAATGAAAATTTGGAAATAAAATTAAACGCGACATAAGGTTAAACTGAATTACCTGAACATACACCACATCTGACCAATCTCTTTTGATGTCATCCTCACTTATTTCCACAAGAATTTTCCCCCATTCACTTACCTGCCATTAGAAAACGATTTCAACTGTCACTTGATATACTACCAAAAATCAATTCAAAAGAAACATTATTACCATTTCAACAGCTGAGCATCTAACGCATTCATATGTATCACCCAACATCTCAACGCCGCGCAAGTAGCACCCCTCAACCATACCACGATCTTCAACAACAATGCAGTTACACAAACTAATCAAACCATCCAAAGCCGCTTTCCTCACGTAAGGATATGGATCCTTAGTGAAGCCTAGCAACATAGTGAACAGAATAGACGGTCTGACACCAAATTTGTTAGCATTTGATAACAGCCTTTGGCGCACCGACACGCACGGACTGAAGCAGAGTGATAAAAACAACCCCTCTGTCATATTTGAAAATGCGGGCACCAATGAGAGTGCAAGTCCAGCGGCACGTGGGGGAATAGTGGGTCCTTGAACGGAAAGAGAGTGGAGTATAGTGGTGACGTGGAGGGTAAAATGGGGACGGGTGGCGGATATTTCACAGAGAAGAGTGATGACAATGAGAAGGTAATATTGGGGGTTTTTTGGTAGGGTTTCGAGGGTTTGGATGATGGAAGATATTGTTTGATCAGAGGTTGAGGGGTTTACAATGAGTGATCGTGCAATAGAGAATGGTTTTAGAGACGTTATTTGTGGTTGAGTGTTAAGAACTTGATCAAAACTGGAGAGAAGCCTTTGCTCCATGGTGATAATGGCAATGGAGTCTAGGGTTTAAAAATCAGCGCCAAGGTCCATGGTTATTATTCATGGTTCCATTTTTGGGTCCCTGCATATATTCATTTGTTCAGTGTTTATTTATACATATATAAAACAGTACAAGTTGTCATATACTCGCATATTAGGAACGTGCATAGGGAACACTTAGTTTTACATAATTCAGCATGTAATGTAATTCTGATGAAAGTACAAATACTATATGCCATCAATACAACGAATCAGTCCCATTATTTTTACCTCCGACGTAACTAGAAACTTGTATAAAAAATTTATAGGTGGCAATATCAACCGATTTACTTATGAATGAGACGGTTTGGGTTGTTTCTCTGTTTGTCAAATGAAAACATCCTGCTGATTTGGCAATGAGTTAAACAGGATAATAGTCAAAGACGTCTATCTTAATGCCTATAACCTTCAAAGAAAAATTACTTAAATATTTAGGTTATTTGTTATAATCTTGAATCTTGTAATAATAACTGGGCCATTAATTATAAGAATTAAAAAGATGGACAAAAAAGTGTTTACGGGTCAACCCAATCCGACTCATATAAATAATGGTACGTTTAACCGACCTGTTTTGTTTTTGACCGTTGCCAAACCCGCCCATCCCACTCATCCCAAATGCTAAACTCAACCAATCAAAAGCCTGGGAAACTCAGATAGGAATGGAAAAGGCAGATTAGTTCTTGCGTAGAGATCCAGTATCTGATATAAGGTTACTTGTTTTACGAGGACAATAAAAGACAATAGTGCTAAAGAACTTTGCTTCTTCCTTGAAATCACCTCTCAATCAAGTTCAATGTAAGGTACCTACCTTTATCATTTGCAAGAGGGTTGCTACTGATAACCTATTAGATGGTCTTAATCAGAAATTTGCAGTTGTGGAAAAGTGATTTTAAAATATTACTCCCCTGTAAGTCATTCCATTCAAGTGTTGTTTACCTGTTTAGCCCGTTTCATTAGTCGGATACTGTTTTCACTTTGACCTGTTATCAAACAAAAACAACCTGCATTGACCGATTTTGAAGTTTATAGTGTGGTTAATTTGTTCCATATAAACGTGCACTAATTCAGTACTTCCTTCCTGACATGTGTTTCAGCGGTAGTTGAAATATATAACACTCACATTTTACGTATTACTTAGGGTCTTTATAGATGTTTAAGAACATGAAGATGTTTTATATTATNGGGACGGGTGGCGGATATTTCACAGAGAAGAGTGATGACAATGAGAAGGTAATATTGGGGGTTTTTTGGTAGGGTTTCGAGGGTTTGGATGATGGAAGATATTGTTTGATCAGAGGTTGAGGGGTTTACAATGAGTGATCGTGCAATAGAGAATGGTTTTAGAGACGTTATTTGTGGTTGAGTGTTAAGAACTTGATCAAAACTGGAGAGAAGCCTTTGCTCCATGGTGATAATGGCAATGGAGTCTAGGGTTTAAAAATCAGCGCCAAGGTCCATGGTTATTATTCATGGTTCCATTTTTGGGTCCCTGCATATATTCATTTGTTCAGTGTTTATTTATACATATATAAAACAGTACAAGTTGTCATATACTCGCATATTAGGAACGTGCATAGGGAACACTTAGTTTTACATAATTCAGCATGTAATGTAATTCTGATGAAAGTACAAATACTATATGCCATCAATACAACGAATCAGTCCCATTATTTTTACCTCCGACGTAACTAGAAACTTGTATAAAAAATTTATAGGTGGCAATATCAACCGATTTACTTATGAATGAGACGGTTTGGGTTGTTTCTCTGTTTGTCAAATGAAAACATCCTGCTGATTTGGCAATGAGTTAAACAGGATAATAGTCAAAGACGTCTATCTTAATGCCTATAACCTTCAAAGAAAAATTACTTAAATATTTAGGTTATTTGTTATAATCTTGAATCTTGTAATAATAACCGGGCCATTAATTATAAGAATTAAAAAGATGGACAAAAAAGTGTTTACGGGTCAACCCAATCCGACTCATATAAATAATGGTACGTTTAACCGACCTGTTTTGTTTTTGACCGTTGCCAAACCCGCCCATCCCACTCATCCCAAATGCTAAACTCAACCAATCAAAAGCCTGGGAAACTCAGATAGGAATGGAAAAGGCAGATTAGTTCTTGCGTAGAGATCCAGTATCTGATATAAGGTTACTTGTTTTACGAGGACAATAAAAGACAATAGTGCTAAAGAACTTTGCTTCTTCCTTGAAATCACCTCTCAATCAAGTTCAATGTAAGGTACCTACCTTTATCATTTGCAAGAGGGTTGCTACTGATAACCTATTAGATGGTCTTAATCAGAAATTTGCAGTTGGAAAAGTGATTTTAAAATATTACTCCCCTGTAAGTCATTCCATTCAAGTGTTGTTTACCTGTTTAGCCCGTTTCATTAGTCGGATACTGTTTTCACTTTGACCTGTTATCAAACAAAAACAACCTGCATTGACCGATTTTGAAGTTTATAGTGTGGTTAATTTGTTCCATATAAACGTGCACTAATTCAGTACTTCCTTCCTGACATGTGTTTCAGCGGTAGTTGAAATATATAACACTCACATTTTACGTATTACTTAGGGTCTTTATAGATGTTTAAGAACATGAAGATGTTTTATATTATGCGCTGGAAGCCGGAGTTTATATCTTTATAGAGGTGTTTGGCGATTGTAAAATGACATATAAATACATCAAATTAAGTTCGCATATATTTCAGGATTATGCGTTTCATCCATTGTATTTGGAAGGGTGATATAAGTAATTTGATCAACTATAAGCTCTACTAATTTCTAAAAGCCCGTTTCAATTAGCTTGAGGTTATGGAAGCTTATAGCTTATAAAAGCTTCCATAGGCTTGTATGCCAAAAAAAGATTATTTTCGGGGGTGTTTGTTTAAGCTTATATGTGAGCTTATGAGCTTATTTGATTTTGGTTTATATTTCATAAGCTTTAATTTTCCGGCTTATTTTGAGATTTATGGGCTTATATGAGTTTATCATATCATAATAAACTTATATAAGCCCACAAGTCTCAAAATAAGCCGAAAATTTGAGGCTTATGAAATATAAGCCGAAAAACAAATAAGCTCATAAGCGACATATAAGCTTAAAACAAACACCCACTTTGAAAGCTCAACCTCCAATAAGCTAGTTCCCAAACACACCCCAACGCTACCTCCAAATTCGTACCTACCCCAACTCTGGATGTTGGTTGGATATTTGGTGTAGCATTAATATTTCAAAGCTTCTCTGAGTAGCTTTNTCCACAAGAAGCAGCATTTCTTTTTAAACGGCAACTAACTATCTCACAATATACAACCACAAACTATCTCACATGTCCTAAGCAGAACTTGTTGAACCCACAACCATTTGATAGGGGAGCTTCTCACACAACAAAGGGTACCATTGGGACACAAGCCCTTTGGTTCTGAGTAGCATTCGTAAAACTAGCAATTGTTTATGAGGAGAGGATTAGTTCTTGTGGAAGCTAGCTAACTACTTACTACTATGATAATAATAAATTTACAAAATAAAGTAACAGCATAACTGAATTTTAGAAAACTAGATGAATAAAAAATGACAAAGAGATAGAGTTAGGGTTACCAATTTCAAAAGCAGAGTCAATTATAGGTCTCCGGTAGGCGTATCAGCAGCAGCATACGCTAATCCTATGCAGCATTGAGACTGAAGGAAACAAGTGAGTTAATACGCCATCGGTTGTTACTTGTCAGGGTACGTAATAAGAGCGAACTAATTGCCCTCAAAATGTTACTGTACTTGTCGCTTTAAGGCTTATATGTGTTTATATAACATAAGCTGCAATTTGTAGCTTATTTTGACTCTTACGGGCTTACGTAACATTGTCAATGTTACGTAAGCCCATAAATGTCAAAAAGTTTGTTACAATTTGTGGCTTATTTTGACTCTTACGAGCTTATGTAACATTGACAATATTACATAAGCACATTTACGGGCTTATGTAACATTGTCAATGTTACATAAGCCCGTAAGTGTCAAATTGTAACAAACTTTTTGACTCTTACGAGCTTATGTAACATTGCTACGGCAATGTTACATAAGCTCGTAAGAGTCAAAAAGTTTGTTATTAAATAGCGTGACGATGGTACATATAACTAAAAAAATAAAATAATAACAAATATTTATTTTCAAACAATTAGCCTTAATTGTTAAGTTATTATTTTTGGGCTTGTGGCTTTGGCTTATACTATATTTTACTCTATAGCCTTTCTGTTTGTTTTAAAACTTGTAATTTCATGGTAGGATTGGCAATATAGTTGGAATTTTAATCGGAGATAAAAATGAAAAAAGTTGAAGCTTGTTTTATACACTTTTCGTCTCAAAATTATATTTTATCTTTATTTTTTTTTAATGTCTCAAAAAAATTGTTTTTAGTGTTGAAAATTGTAGTGGTCCTACTTTTATTAAACTGCGTGATTTTTTTTCTCCTTGCTCGTATTAGTTATTGATTAACCAATTGGGCTAGTTCACTTGACCACCAAGGGTAACCTTGGGGTATCTTTGTAGAGGTCTCAAGTTCGAGTCTCACCATAGACCTTCAAGGGCGGAAATTAATAGATAAATGGGGTTTATCCTCTAAGGCGAAGGTTAGAGGCTTGCATATTGCCCAATTGGATGTCATTGTAGACTCGAGTCACTAACCACTAACTTGCCGTTCAAAAAAGAGTTATTGATTTTTGAGCTTACGGAATATTATATTTTAATTTGTAATGTTTGTCGACTAAAATTTTGTAAGATTTTTGAGCTTATTTTCCAAAAGACGAGACAGTGTTTGTTTTTTTTCATTGTCAAAAAGCTCTTTTTCCACTTTTGTCTTTCAAACCGAAGAGGAAATGAAAAAAGTATATTTTTTTTTACCTTGCGGTTGCAAGGTGGAAGGGAAAATGAAATAAGTGCGTTTCTTTTTTCCTCTTATGCATGCAAGCGGGAGAATGAAAATGAAAGAAGTGTGTCTGTTTATTCTTAAACATAAGAGGCAAAAATCGCTATTTTCCTCTTCAATTTTGTAGATTATTTTTTTGTCTGATTATCACTTTTATATGGTGAATTTCCATGAAGATCCATGCTTACTAACTTCAGGAAAACAACAACTAAGTCACAAAATGATGGTGTTAAAGAAGTTTGGGTTAAATTTAACTAAGATATGGTTGAAAATGTGTTTGGTCTATTATACCATTGATGCTATACCTAAAAATGGGTGTTGACCTTAGATTTCCAGGTCAAGGGACGCAATCGGACGCAAAATCCTAAGGTTTTGACGCATGGCGACGATTTTTGAAAGTTAGGGTGCCTGGTGATGTTTTTCGGCAAGTTTAGGGACCAACGGTGTATTTTAGTCTACATTTAATTTTGGGATGAAACATCTTTGTATGTAACTTCTTTTTTATAGAAATGTTTTTGGTATTAAAAATTTAAGACTTCTTTATTTATAAAGTCCTAAACAATTTATTTATACTACATATAAAGCATGAATGACTCTCTCTCCAAAATTTTAAGACTTACAAGAAATTATGCATGGTTTACAACACTTTAATGCACTCAATTTTCAGAATTACAACAAAGTAAGCATATTGTACAACAAAATAAAGCATGGTGTCATTTTAAGACCAAAATTCTATCAAACAACATTAATGTTATTAAAAACACCCCTTCACCAAAAATTACAACCATTTAAGCACAATGTACAATAGCTGCAACCAATTTTCAGATTTACAACAAAATAAGCGTAGTGTACTGTGGAAAACTAGAAGGGGGGTTGAATAGTTTACCGGTTTTTAGTTTAATTATCTTTTGAAACTTTCCGTGTAATCAAAGATCTAGACTAAAGACAATATGTAACATGCAAAGATAAAGAAAGAAACGATCAAACCACAACACAAGTGTTTATCGTGGTTCGGCTACAAGGACTCTTTTTCCTTGCCCTACTCCATGCCCCGAGTATCCAACTCGAGAGTTTCTTTCACTAGTCAACAAGCTCCTTTCACCAGCGGAGAAAACCTTACACGTCGCTTACACAAGATTACCGACACAAAGCTAGATGTCGAGTTCTTTTACAAGGGTACAACCACTCCCGTCACACTATGTATTTTAAGGCCTAAAATACTAACCGATCACAACTGAATATACACAATCAAATGAAGTATAAACTACACGAAGTCTATACAATGCTAAGCTAACAAGTCTTGCAACGTTGTGTTGAATACTTGTAACTTTGCTATGAACTTGTGAACTTCTTTTCTACAAGAGAGCTTTACACAAATGAAAATGTTAATGGGTTAGATGAATGATGTATGTGTAAAATGTATTAAGAAGTGATGAGTGAATTCTTGCAAGTGGCTTGGTATTTATAGCCAAACCAACCAGCAGCCTGGCGGATATGGCGGAACCAAAGAATGGGTTCCGCCCATATAGCCCGAAGGTTCCGCCAGGTCTGACAGGTAAGCTTGCAAGAAATCTTTCCATATCGAGCAATGTCACATCAAGTTACTTCTAGTCAAACACACAAGGTAGATTGAGTAAAAGACCTTCTAAAATGTGTAAGAGGTCTTATGGAAAGTAAAACACTCAAGCTTTCCATAAATGCACATGATGTGATGTTTATTTTTCTATTTTAAGTAATATGAAAAATGTTGTGTTTTATATGAAATGTAAATGTAGCAAAAGTCTTATATGAAATAAGGTCTAGTTATGCAAGACTTAAATCATAATCATGTTTTACTAAAAACTAAAGTTTACACTTTGTCGTTAACAAAACTTAGCAAAGATCGTAAAATATAAATAACGTTTTTAGACGATATTTGTATTAACAATCTTCCCCTTTTTGTTGATGACAAAACATAAACTTTGTTTTTAAGTAATCACTAATTTTAATGTTAAGTCTTTAAAAGTTTATGTCTAAACTTGTTTTACTTATTTGATGAAAATCATTTTAAGTTATTTAGAAGTTTCAGATATATTTTCTCCTCCTTTTTGTCGAAACAAAAAGAAGAGTTGCGACGCGGAATGATGCAAATGCTCCCCCTTGGACGATACTCCCCCTAAAAGGAGTGCCAAGTTAGGAAACATGGATTTTGAACCTACAACAAAAGAGTTAGTTGGCGATAATGACATACGAGAAATCGTGTTGTCACATAATATGAAAATATAAGCAATCACAACTCATATATGATCAACCAACAATGCTAACAAGATAGTTATAAAGATGTCATTCCTAGTAAAATTGGACTTTTCAAAAGTCAAAGACAAGAAATGAAAAAATCCATCCTACTTCTAGAAATAAAAAAAAATAAAGAAAGAAAATAAAATCCTACTCCTATAAATGGAAGTCTCCCAACATTTTCCTTAATGGGGAAAAGGCCTCCAAACATGCTCTAGGATTGGTTTGGGTGAGAAAGAGCATCCAAACGTTCAAGAATGTGTTTTAGAGCAAAGCAGGTTTCATCATGGACTTGGTGAAGCAACATTTTGATGCTTTCACCTATTTTGACCATATGCTCACATTATGAGCATGCATGGTGAGGATTGGGTGGTAATGGGTCATTTGATGATGGTGGTGATGGTGGGATGTTGTTGGTTTCTTGAGTGGATGATGGGTTTGGAATGGAGTCAAGCAAGGTGGTTTGAATTTCCATTTCTTGATGGAGTTGATTTTCTACCATGCTTTGAATTTCCTCATATACTTATGCGTGCGGTTCTCCTAATGGGTCGTGATGGTTGAGAGGTGGTTGTTGACTTTGTCATTGTCAAATTTATGGTTTAGAATCTTAAGATCAGAGATTGTGATGGTGATGGTGTGATTTGAAGTGTTATAAGATGGTCAAATTTATAGAGTGGAAGAGATGTTGGAAGAGGTGTTTGGATTGAATGTTCTACCATACAAATTTTGAAGTTTCTAATGATTTGGGTGAGTTATGCATGTTGTCAAATCAATGGAAGTCACTCCAATGAAAAGGGTGGAGTAGAAAGACCAAGATTTGCACTAAATGCTTAGTGGTCATGTCAAATTGGTTGGAAGTATATGTGCCAGATTGCAAGGAACCTTTGTGAGGGTTCCTTCCCTTATGGATGAGGGTTCCTTGAGTTGGTTATGGCCAAATTTGATTTTTGGCGGGAAATGGTTTCCTATAGGTTTTAGAGGCTGAGAGTGACCCTAATATGCTTAGCAACTAATAGGAAATGAGTTTCTATTTAAAAAGGATGGTTTGGTGTTGTGTGGAAGTTGAAATTTCGAGAAATAAAAAGAAAAATCTGCAGGTGCCTGGCGGAACCCTGCGACATCAAGGGCGGAACCCTTTTGAGGGTTTCGTCTGATCCGTTGGGCCAAAACTGGGTTACCCAGAATTTTTGTAAGACCCGGAAATTTTGAACATCTAAAATACCCAAAATACCCCTCAATTTCAAACTTTTGAGAATACGAATTTTAATTA